>SKCR01010434.1:0-22494 GCA_019454045.1 Zanthoxylum bungeanum | reverse complement strand
TTCATTATTCAATTCCAAATTAAATATTGCACTTTATTTAATAAACCTTTACGATTTAAATTCCAAATTCAATCACGTCGGGACTCAAAGTGCCGATTAACGTCCAACGTTAATTTAATCAAGTCTAATGGGCTTCAATTAATTTCTTTAGGCATGGGCTTCGGCAACCAAAGCCCAATAGTGGAATCACCCAAAATGCCTTAGAAATCAATTTCGGCCCATTAGGCCCAATTGAACATTAAAGGTTCATTAGTCGCAATTGGGCTTTATGGTTAAGGTTTTGGGCCCAATTGGATCCAATCCACTTGGCCTAAACCAAACTTGATAAATCAAGCCCAATAGGTCCAAATAAACAATTCAAGCCAAAATCCAATTAAGCCTAAATAATTAAATACACTAATCCAATTACGCAATTTAATACCTAAAGTGCATTACATGATTAATCGACTAAATCAATATTTTAAAACATCAAATTAGTCCAATTAATCATACTTAATTCATTATTACATGTCAACACACATAATGAAAAATCAAACCCATTACATGCTTTCATGCTCTCGGCCAAGGAGGGATTTTGTGTCCGATTCGGTTTCGATCCAATCGAACCTACAATCGACATCAAATCAACATCCCGTTGATTTCATACACATCCAATGTCACAAAACCAAAATTACCAAGACATTAGGGCAATGACACATTCGGCCAAGGTAAGGAATTGGGGTTTTTGTCCAATTTGAAATCCAATCCAATTCGATTCAAATTAACGTCAACCTAATCGATTCTAACTCATCAAATGAATCAAAAAATCAAAAATACAAGATCCAAAAAATCACCAACCATTCGGCCAACATATCCATTTTGGGGAAAATAATTCCAAATCATTTTTCATCAAATTAGTCCAACCAAAAGAATGATTTAAACATGTTATAAGCATACTCAAACATTCAATTCATTCAAATCATGCTCAAAACAAGATTACCCAAATTTTAGCCCTACAAATTTCATGCTTGCAACATAAGCTCTTGATGCCATTGTTGGTTTTCTATAAGGTCCCAAGATCAAAAAAGACATGAAATTATGTATGAACACATCAACGGAGGTAGCGGAATACTCACATTGATCGGTTAGAGTCGATTTGGAGACGTAAAGCCCAAAAACGCACTGCCATGTAAGCCTACTGCATGCAGTCCACTGCCTACAAAAACAGAAAATTGAGTGAAGAAGAAACGGAGCTCCAATCTTCGTCGATGGATCCCGTCTCATGGGGAACCTCCCTACCACCTTCGCAAGACTCGTAGTGTGCTAGCACTTGCGGTTTTCACCATGAAAACCCAACCCTTGCTTCCCTTATTCCACGCCCAAACTGGTTCAAAACCAGTGAAGAAATGGCCACATTGCCGTGAGAGAGAAGAGAGAATTTTGAGGAGAAAAATGTGTTAAGTAATTAAAATGATTTACCAAAAATCAATTATATTTATGCCATAATTTATAAATTAATAATAAATTTATGATACTAACATGCAATGGCTTAGAGTGTAAACACTCAACTTCATGCAATGACATTGAGTGCTATGTACACTATCTACATGCAAAGCATTAGAATGACAGTGTCATGTGTGTCGGGATAATATGACCATAGCGTCACTATTGCACAGAACATTGTGTTGCTGTAGCAAATAACTATGTAACAAGGAAATTGCACTCTCACATCATTTGTGATAGATCACCTTAGATATATAAATGAAGAGAGGTCCCTATGATTAGTTCCTGGATTGAGATGATATGAGACGTATCAGTCCACGAAGGATAATCATTAAATATCCTAGCCGTAGTAATCGAGACTAGACATCGATAATGCGGAATAGGCTAGTATTGCACTTGTGTGCGTTGTGAGGGCACAAACGACATAGTTCTCATATATATATAAGTATTGGATTACTTATGCAAGTGCGATAGGAGGTCGTGTTTCACCGATGGTACGGGAAACAGCTTCGCTCTGGATAGACCCTCGGAATCCCATTGGTATTATGACTATGTGTCTATGGGAGGCCAAAATCAAGGTAGGTGTGTATAGTCTTAACCTGAGACTTGACATCGCTAAACTTGCGATAATCGGTAGACTTTGGTCTTGTTTGGTACAGGGCTTTACCGGTTTTGCGTACACCACTTCTGGGTTTATCAGAGAGTCGTAGTGTATTGGTGTGATGTCGAGACGGAAGTATCACTTCAGTCATATTGGGATGATGATGTCACGCAGGATACGGTATTAGTGCTCTTAAGTGATGCGCATCCAATCGTGATATTATGACAAGGTCATTGAATATCCGATTATAGAGACTAGTTACCATACATCCGATATGTGTTTCGGACGGGGCAGACACTTATCCAGCCCCAGCCCTAGCACGTGACTATCCGATACTGGAACGATATGCACAATACATTAGTATACTACGCTTGATACAGATCTTAATATTCTTAAATGGATATGTCCGGAGAATTGGGTAGACTTGGTGCTTTGCTAGGAGTCGACCTTGTCTCGTAAATCGGTAGAACTAGTAGTAGACGTACTTGGTACGTACGTGATTCGGATACTCCGACGACCGTATTTACTGCCAGATTATCCGGGGATCTCATGGGTCGCTTCCCGATAATCCACCGATGACGCACAACTCGCACTCTTGAATAATCTGGGGGATATACAGAAGAGAGAGAAAATTAATCTAGGATTAATAACGGAGATGTTTTATCCGGGATAAAATGTCGTCTAAAGAGAGAGAACGATTAATTCGGAATTAATCGATGTATTAATATATTCGATATATTAGACGAAATTAGATTTCGACGCGGAAGTAAAATCAGATTTTAATTCGGGCAAAACGAGTTAATTTAGAATTAATTCGTTAGCGACGTAAATAATAATTTCGCTAGGCGCAATTATTTATTTAAATTCGATTGAATTAACGTCGCGACGTAAGCTCGGTATTTCGGAAATATCGAACCCGAACGCGTGAGTGCACGAGGGCCCACTTTCATTTGGAAACGTGTGGAGCCCATTGACACATGTCATTCTAATGCATTGCATGTAGATTGTGTACGCACTCAATGTCATTGCATGGAGTTTGAGTGTTTGACACTCTAAGCCATTGCATGTTATGTGTCATAATTTTATTATTAATTAATGAAAATTATGGCATAAATATAAATTGATTTTTGGTAAATCATTTTAACTCAATACAAAACTTCTTCTCTCTCATTTTCTCTCTTCTCTCACGCCCAAAGCTTGAAATGGGGACTGGTTTTGAACCAGAAAAAACGTGACACAAAAGGGAAGCAAGGGTTGGGTTTTCATGGTGAAAACCGCAAGTGCTAGCACACTACGAGTCTTGCGAAGGTGGGTAGGGAGGTTCGACCATGAGGCGGGGACTCATCCGATGGAGTTTGGAGCTTCGTTTTGAGACCACGAAAACTGCCAGCAGTGACATGGACTGGTTGCAGTGGCTGAGCAAGGCAGTACGGTTTGGCCTTTGATTCGTCTTCAAATCGACATAACCGATCAATGTAAGTATTCCGCTATCTTCATGGTGTATTCACGCATGTTTTCATGTCTTGTTTGATCTTGGGACCTTAGAAATTACCAACAATGGCATCATGAGCTAATGTTGCAAGCATGAAAAATGTAGGGCTTAAAATTTGGGTAATGTTTGTGAGCATGATTTGAATGAATTGATTATTTAAGTATGCTTATAACATGTTTTAATTCATTTTGGTTGGACCAATTTGTTGAAAATTGATTTGGAATAATTTCCCACAAAAATATTGATGTTGGCCGAATGGTATAAGGAATTTTTGATTCTTGGAATTTTGTGATTTTGATTCGTTTGATGAGTTAGAATCAATTAGGTTGATGTTAATTTGAATCGAATTGGATTGGATTTCGAAATGGACAAAAACCCCAAAAATTCTATGTTGGCCGAATTGGATATGCCTAATGAGTCTTGGTAATTTTGATTTTATGAACATTGGATGTGTGTATGAAATCATTCGGGAAGTTAATCTTGTCGTTGTGTAATTAATCGGATTGATTGAATCAATCGGACAAAATAACCTTCCTTGGCCGAGACTTGAGAGCGTAGAAGCATGTAATATGGGTTTGATTTTTCATTATGTGTGTTGACATGTAATAATGAATTAAGTATGATTAATTGGACTAATTTAGTGTTTTGGAAATGTTGATTTAGTTGATTAATCATATAATGCACTTTTGGTAATTAAATTGTGAAAATTGGATTTTTGGATTAATAATTGGGCCTAATTTTTGAAATTAGAATTTAAAATTGTAATTGGGCCTATTGGGCTTGATTTATCAAGTTGGTTTAGGCCAAATGGATTGGATCCAATTGGGCCCAAAACCTTGACCATAAAGCCCAAATGCGACTTAATGAACCTTTAAAGTTCAATTGGGCCTAATGGGCCAAGATTGATTTATGGGCTTATTGGGTAAATCCTGGATGGGACTTTGGTTATCGGTTTGACCGCGAGTTGACCAAAAGTCCACGACTTAAGAAATCAATCAAAAGCCCATGGGACTTTAATTGAATTGACGTTGGACGTTAATCGGTCTTTGAGACGCGTTACGATTAGATTTGGAATTTAAATCGTAAAAGGTTTATTAAATAAAAGTGTAATATTTAATTTGGAATTGAATAGTGAATTAGTATTAAATACATGTTAAATTAGATTTAATGATGTAGTTTAATTTAATTCATGAATTCGTACTTAAGTACTTATTCGCAAAAACGAGTTTTGACTCGAACAAAATCAAATCGTTGTTTGAACATTGGATGATCACTTAATTATCAGATTAATTAATTTGATTAGATTGATTGATAGCATGCTTATGTGTGTGAATACTGGTTGTGTTGAATGAATAATGTATATCGGATGGATATTAGTGGGTGGGCAATTTTAGAAATTGTTTGTAATAAATTCGATTTATTAAATTGGACCTGCGTGTCCAGCCTTATCACCTTCTTTCTCATTGTATTCTCTTCTCACCTATTCCCCTCTATGTATATGAGGTTCTTTAGAAGTGTGTGTAACGGGTAGAAGGGTAGAAGTTGTACAAGTGCTAGCTTGAGTGAGAAAGGGAGAGATTGATCTAGGATCAATGTGTAAAGTATCCATCGCCGCATATCATTATTATTTTATTTCATACTCGCTTTATTATGTATTTAGAATGCATGTTTAAGGGTGTATGATGATGAGACCTAACAAAGATAATTAAATTGGTAGCCAATTTGCACGCGAAAAAACCCTCGTTAAATATCAAGCGTTTATTTCCTTCCATTGAGTGATTCTTACTCAAGATCCGAGATTGGCAGGGGGTTGTTGGCCAAAGTCAAGCCCTTGTCCGTCAAAGATGTGTTTTAATCAGAGGCTTTGTTCCATATCGTTGTCGTGTCCAAGTTGTGGTTGTTGGCCAAAGTCAAGACCACTTTGTCCATTGACATTGATTACGAGAAGCTTTCCATGTCAATGGGTCGCGCTTGACTGGGATCACTAGGTTTGTTGTGCCAAAGCCAAGGCCTAGTTGATTAGAGAGGAAAAAGGTTAGGGTATACAGTCGATGTATAGGCATATATAAGATATATGTTTGGACTTGGATGTCCACCTACTGGATCTAGGAGTTGGATGAGATCCAATTGATCTTCGAGATCTACCTAGTTAATTATCATACAATTTGTTGGCCAAAGTCAAGATTGTTGTGATATTTAACGGATCCTAGCCCACTAGGAAACACGGTTTCCCGAGTACTCGACAGAGGGTTAGAGGCTCGACGAAAAATAGTGGGAGGCAATATTGAATTTGCAACATTCGTCGAATACTCGCTAAACGCGCTCATCTATATTTACTCGTCACATTAATCAAAAGTATTCGTTGGACTAATATTTTATGTTTTTTAAAAATATATATAGTTGGACTATATACAAACTCATTCAATATATAGTTGATTTTATAATTGGATTATAGTAATCAAATAATTGAATTAAATGATAGTTGATTTATATAATTGGATTATAGTAATCAATATTAAAATATAGTTGATTAAATAATGGATTATTGTAATCATTATAATAAATAGTACCTTTATTAAATTGATTAAATAGTTGGACTATTGAATTCAATCAAGAATTTAAAAGTTAAAATATTTAAAATATATAATCCTTGGATTAAATGTTTTAAATGATTTAATTTTCAATTGGGAAATTAACAATAGGTTAATTTATTTGATAAAATAATATTATTTAAGCAAATAGTAGAGCATAAAGTCTTTGGAAGATTTATGTGATGATGAATTTAGTGCTTAATTAATATACTTATAATAAATCTATCTTTAGATTTAAAAGTATTAAAATTGCAATTAATAATTCTTGGAGAATTAATTGACTATTCTAGTGGAGAAAAGTCAAAGTTTGCAATTGGGCATGTAGCACAAGGTGCACATCGTTTCGATATTCCGAAACCAAGGCTTGGCCAAAGGTTTGTGAAATATTGAAAAGGATAATTGACATATCCCAAGTGACTACCATTTGGATATGGAAGACACGAAGGAATTAAAGAAGAAAGGCGAGGCTCTAACTTTAAAAATATTTGTCAAAGTTATGTTAACTACTAGTATTGAAATTGGATTTAAATACTTAGTGTGGTACATAATACATATATGTATGACGTTCAGAATCCGCTGTGAGCTGGATACTGGCTCAAGCCGAGATTTCTCTGCGAATTGGAAACGGGACGAAAGTCGCTGTTTCGACCGTAGATACCTAAGTTTAGGAACTACCCTTTGGGTATGTACTTAAATTAGGAAATGTTATAATGTAACTAGTTTGACTAGAGACATTATCTCTATATCAGTGTTTAATCCGATGCGGATATAAAACCTTTATATTCTAGAACACTAAAGTGTTTCATTATAAAGATGATACTGAGATAAATACATTGGATGTAAATAACAGAATTTATATTTTGAATATAATAAAAATCTCAAAACATATAAAATGACAAATAAATAGCTTAAATTGATTGATCAATGGAGACTTATTTGTGGCATTGTTGTCTATGACACAATTAAACAAGACTCGTATATCCACACTTTTGAAGAGTGGATACTAGGACTGATTTGATATTCAAATAAGGTCTACGAATCTAGTTTATTAGGTTAAATACCTAAAATACTATTTACTTGGTAATAGTAAAAGGGCCACCGATCTGTTAGCCCTATTCATGGTGAATTAAGTGGGCCCATATCTAGCTAGGCTAGATGTGAACATGAATATTTCATGACCTTAACGGATGCAGCATCACGTTATGGTTATGTGTTCTTTTGAAGAACACAGACCGGAAACTTTTTAAGTTTCGACACGAAGAAAAAACAAACAGATCGGCTATAGTGTTATTCCACCACGGTAAGACCGAAATGGAAAATACTTAAGCAGTAAGTTTCATAATAAATGAAAGAGTACGGTGTTCTTTCATGTGAGGACTCCTCCCGAGACACGTCAGTTAGACGGTGTGTCCGAACTAAAACCGAATTTTGTTGGACATAAAAAGGTTTATCACGAGTCGCTCTGAGCTATTATTTCCTTCAAACAGGATATGTATTAACAGTGCAAAACTTATTTAAAATAAGGTTCCATATAAATCTGTTTGACAGATATCATATAGGATATGAACAGGGAAAGAAACGAGGTTTCTCATTCCTGATAATTTGGGTATGCGAGGCATAGCGTTTGGATGATACCAAACTAAGGACCCAAATTGGATAAGTGCCAATATAGGTTATCCTAAGGGAAACCTTAAGTATAGTACTTATAAATCCCACATGAGAACAATGTAATTGTTGCTCACCATGCGGTTTTCCTGGAGGAATACCGATATGCAGTGGTCAGTGGGAGGATAGTGATACTCGATGAAAATCGGAGTAATACTGTTCAAGGCACGAAGTCCTTAATGGAACACAAATAGTTCATCTATGATGAAACTATACCATTAATCTTCAAATACACAAGAACCTAGTAGATCGGATAGAGTCAGAAAGAAAACAACTAGGGTATGGGTTTCTGATCTCACCTCATAAAGATGTCAATCTTAGGTGGGGGTGTCCGAACATCCGACTATGTTGAGGAAGTGAGAGGTATGTCGACTCCATGTTATGGCAAAGTGCCATAAATCCGAAATGGATTCCATGTATAACAACTATTTTGGATACTAGTTGTTGTACCACAAGGCATTGTGCCTATGGTACATTTAACGTCTTCAAGGAAGACATACATGGATGGCAACATACCAACGTACAAAGCTAGGCTTTTGACGGAAAGGTATCGTTATCAACATTGTGTTAATAACGGTTCAACCTTTTACCTGTTGCCATGGTAAATCCATTTTGAAAATGCTTGAAAATAACTATATATTTCATTTATGAAATATGTCAGCTATAAAATCAAAATCGCTTTCCTGAAAAGGAAACCTTTGGAGGATGTTTACAACATCCTGACGATTTTGTATAACCGACAAACCAGGTTTGCGGGTTATTCAATCCATGTTTGGATTGATGCAAGCATAAGGTTCTTGGAACTGTCGTTTGAAATAATCATAATGGTTTATGATTTGACTCAAAACGAAATAATTCTTGTGATATAAGGAGGTTAGGTTAGTGGGAGCGCACTGACAGTTAATTCCCATATAGCAATTGGTGAAAGCTTGGCTTTCATAGATATTCTTCATAGAAATTCTCCGTAGAATTCTGGGGAGTAACAACCTTTATTCAAGGAATAAAGATCTACTGGGATAGATTTGGAGTTTGTTAAACACTCTCTGGGAAATAGTACATTTAAAATGTACTTGTATTGGTGTCTCATACGCTTCGAGCATATGGAGTCACAATCAGGTCAATCCAAGTGACAGTCACTGGATTGAAGTTAAGAACATCTGTTAGTATCTCTGAGAACTAAAGATGCTATCTTTTACTATGGAGAAGGAGAACTTGAAGTGACTGGGATCACTGGCAAGTTTCCAAATGATTAAATACTGCGGTACTATAAAGTTTGAACACCGGGACAGTGAGCTGGAAATCTTCCGAGCAAGATAACTGTTGCCGGAAAAACAACTAATGCGGATTATTGCTGCAGCTGAGGCAGCAATAGAAGCCATTGGGTCGATAATAAATCTAATTAGATTAGATATAGTTCTTTGTTAGCAGCTGAGCTAGGGTCAGCACAAGGCTAAAGAATTAAAGGTCTCATCGACGATCCAGATATATACTTCTATATCATCTGATTCGTTCGGATCATACATCGTGGCGATGTGATGATCGTATAAATCGCGTCAGACGATAATCAAACAAATCCGCTGACGAAAACCTTTCCTCAGCAATTTGAGCGAAACCTTACATAGTTCGGGTGTAGGACACTTGAGTGACTCGCTACGTGCCAAGTGGGAGATTGTTGGATAATATGACCCATAGCGTCACTATTTGCACAGAACATTGTGTTGCTGTAGCAAAAAATTAACTATGTAACAAGGAAATTGCACTCTCATCATTGTGATTAGATCACCTTAGATATATAAATGAAGAGAGGTCCCTATGATTAGTTCCTGGATTGAGATGATATGAGACAGTATCAGTCCACGAGGATTAATCATAAATATCCCTAGCCGTAGTATATCGAGACTAGACATCGATAATGCGGAATAGGCTAGTATTGCACTTGTGTGCGTTGTGAGGGCACAACGACATAGTTTCATATATATATAAGTATTGGATACTTATGCAAGTGCGATAGGAGGTCGTGTTTCACCGATGGTACGGGAAACAGCTTCGCTCTGGATAGACCCCTCGGAATCCCATTGGTATTATGACTATGTGTCTATGGGAGGCCGAAATCAAGGTAGGTGTGTATAGTCTTAACCTGAGACTTGCATCGCTAATACTTGCGATAATCGGGTAGACTTTGGTCTTGGTGGTACAGGGCTTTAACCGGTTTTGCATACACCACTTCTGGTTTATCAGAGAGTCGTAGTGTATTGGGTGTGATGTCGAGACGGAAGTATCACTTCAGTCATATTGGAGATGATGTCACGCAGGACACGGTATTAGTGCTCTTAAGTGATGCGCATCCAATCGTGATATTATGACAAGGTCATGAATATCCGATTATAGAGACTAGTTACCATACATCCGATAGTGTTTCGGACGGGGCAGACACTTATCCAGCCCCAGCCCTAGCACGTGACTATCCGATACTGGACCGATATGCACAATACATTAGTATACTACGCTTGATACATATCTTAATATTCTAAATGGATATGTCGGAGGAGAATTGGGTAGACTTGGTGCTTTGCTAGGAGTCGACCTTGTCTCGTAAATCGGGGTAGAACGAATCGTAGATATAGAAGTAGTACTTGGTACGTACGTGATTCGGGAACTCGACGACCGTATTTACTGCCAGATTATCCGGGGATTTCATGGGTCGCTTCCCGATAATCCACCGATGACGCACAACTCGCCTCTTGAATAATCTGGGATTATACAGAAGAGAGAGAAAATTAATCTAGGATTAATAACGGAGATGTTTTATCCGGGATAAAAATGTCGTCTAAAGAGAGAGAACGATTAATTCGGAATTAACGATGATGTATTAATATATTCGATATATTAGACGAAATTAGATTTCGACGCGGAATTAAAATCAGATTTTAATTCGGGGCAAACGAGTTAATTTAGAATTAATTCGTTAGCGACGTAAATAATAATTCACTAGGCGCAATTATTTATTTAATTCGATTGAATTAACGTCGCGACGTAAGCTCGGTATTTCGGAAATATCGAACCCGAACGCGTGAGTGCACGAGGGCCCACTTTCATTTGGAAACGTTGGGAGCCCACATGACACATGTCATCTAATGCATGCATGTAGATTGTGTACATTGCACTCAATGCATTGCATGGAGTTGCATGGAGTTTGAGTGTTGACACTCTAAGCCATTGCATGTTATGTGTCATAATTTTATTATTAATTAATGAAAATTATGGCAAAATATATAAATTGATTTTTGGTAAATCATTTTAACTCAATACAAAAACTTCTTCTCTCTCATTTTTCTCTCTTCTCTCACGCCCAAAGCTTGAAATGGGGACTGGTTTTGAACCAGAAAAACGTGACACAAAAAGGGAAGCAAGGGTTGGGTTTTCATGGTGAAAACCGCAAGTGCTAGCACACTACGAGTCTTGCGAAGGTGGTAGGGAGGAGTTCGACCATGAGGAGGACTTATCCGATGGAGTTTGGGAGCTTCATTTTGAGACCCGAAACTGCCAAGACAGTGAGCATGGACTGGTTGCAGTGGCGTGAGCAAGGCAGTACGGTTTTGGGCCTTGATTCGTCTTCAAATCGACATAAACGATCAATGTAAGTATTCCGCTATCTTCATTGGTGTATTCACGCATGTTTTCATGTCTTGTTTGATCTTGGGACCTTAGAAATTACCAACAATGTGGGCCCCACACTTTTCCAAATGAAAGTGGGCCCACGTGCACTCACGCGTTCGGGTTCGATATTTCCGAAAACCGAGCTTACGTCGCGACGTTAATTCAATCGAATTTAAATAAATAATTACCCCTGGCGAAATTATTATTTACGTCGCTAACGAATTAATTCTGAATTAACTCGTTGCCCGAATTAAAATCTAATTTTAATTCCGCGTCGAAATCTAATTTCGTTTAATATATCGATATATTAATTCATCGATTAATTCCAAATTAATCGTTCCTCTCTTTAGACGACATTTTATCCCGGATAAAATATCTACGTTATTAATCCTAGATTAATTTTCTCTCTCTTCTATTATAATCCCAGATTATTCAAGAGTGCGAGTTGTGCGTCATCGGTGGATTATCGGGAAGCGACCATGAGATCCCCGGATAATCTGGCAGTAAATACGGTCGTCGGAGTATCCGAATCACGTACGTACCAAGTACTACGTTCTACAGATTTACGAGACAAGGTCGACTCCTAGCAAAGCACCAAGTCTACCCAATTCTCCGGACATATCCATTTAAGAATATTAAGATCTGTATCAAGCGTAGTATACAATTGTATTGTGCATATCGGCCCAGTATCGGATAATCACGTGTTAGGCTGGGGCTGGATAAGTGTCTGCCCCGTCCGAAACACATATCGGATGTCTGGTAACTAGTCTCTATAATCGGATATTCATGACCTGGTCATAATATCACGATTGGATGCGCATCACTAAAAGAGCACTAATACCGTATCCTGCGTGACATCATCTCCATTATGACTGGAGTGACACTTCCATCTCGACATCACATCCAATACACTACGATTCCTGATAAACCCAGAAGAGGTGAACACAGAACCAGTTAAGATCCCCCACCACCAAAAACAAAGTTTACCGATTGTCGTAAGTATAGCGATGTAAGTCTCAGGTTAAGACTATACACACCTACCTTGATTTCGGCCTCCCATAGACACCTAGTCATAATACCAATGGGATTCCGAAGGGTCTATCCAGAGCGAAGCTGTTTCCCGTATACCATCGGTGAAACACGACCTCCTATCGCACTTGCACAAGTATCCAATACTTATATATATGAGAACTATGCCGTTGTGCCCTCACAACGCGCACAAGTGCAATACTAGCCTATTCCGCATTATCGATGTCCAGTCTCGATAATACTACGGCTAGGGATATTTAATGATTAATCCTTCGTGGACTGATACTGTCTCATATCATCTAATCCAGGAACTAATCATAGGGACCTCTCTTCATTTATATATCTAAGGTGATCTAATCACAAATGACGAGAGTGCAATTTCCTTGTTACATAGTTAATTTGCTACAACAACACAATGATCTGTGCAAATAGTGACGCTATGGGTCATTTTGTCCAACAGTATGCCAACCAAGTTTTGACACTGGTTGATGCACCAGAAGGCGTAAAGCCTATTGGATGTAGATGGATCTTCAAGAAGAAGACCGACATGGATGGCAACGTGCAAACGTACAAAGCTAGGCTTGTAGCAAAGGGGTATCGTCAACAATATGGTATTGATTATGACGAAACTTTCTCACCCGTTGCCAGATATTAAATCCATTCGGATAATGCTTGCAATAGCTGCATATTTCGATTACGAGATATGGCAGATGGACGTTAAAACCGCTTTCCTTAACGGAAACCTTTTGGAGGATGTTTATATGCAACAGCCTGACGGTTTATCGTGCCTAAACATGCAAACAAGGTTGTAAGTTAAATCGATCCATTTATGGATTGAAGCAAGCATCACGGTCATGGAATCAACGTTTTGATGAGATCATAAAAGAATATGATTTCGTGCAGAACGCTGATGACCCTTGTGTATACAAGAAGGTTAGAGGGAGAGCACTGACTTTTATTGTCCTTTATGTCGACGACGTATTGCTTATAGGCAATGACATTCCCATGCTAACGTCGGTGAAAGCTTGGCTTTCATTAAAATTCTCCATGATGAAAGATCTGGGAGAAGCAGCCTTTATTCTGGGAATAAAGATCTACCGAGATAGATCTAGAAAGAAAGCTGCTTGGACTCTCCCAGAGTACATATATTGACAAAGTGTTGAAGCGATTCAACATGGATCAATCCAAGAGGGGATTGATGCCAATGTCACGTGGTATCCTTCTGTCAAAAGACATGTGTCCTAAGACTAAAGAAGAGAGGATAACATGACTCGGATACCATTCGCCTCGGCAGTCGGATCGATCATGTATTATGCATGATATGTACGCGACCTGATGTGTCATATGCTTTGAGCATGTGCAGTCGCTATCAGGCCGATCCAGGTGAAGGTCACTGGATGGCAGTTAAGAATATCCTTAAGTATCTTAGACGAACTAAGGATGCTTTCTTAATTTATGGAGGTAGAGAACTTGAGGTACTGGGTACACCGATGCAAGTTTCAAACGACAAGGACGACTTCAAGTCGCAATCAGGGTACATTTTTTTGTTTGAATAACGGAGCAGTGAGCTGGAAATCTTCCAAGCAAGATATGTTGCCGATTCAACAACGGAAGCGGAGTATATCGCTGCGTCGGAAGCAGCAAAGGAGGCAGTTTGGATCCGAAAATTCCTAATCGGATTAGGAGTAGTTCCGTTAGCAGCTGAGCCCGTGCCATTGTATTGTGACAATAACGGGGCTATAGCACAACTAAGGAACCAAGGTCTCATCAACGATCCAAGCATGTTCTTCGGCGTTACCATCTGATTCGTGAGATTATACATCGTGGCGATGTAAAAGTCGAGAAGGTCGCATCGAATGACAACATTGCAGATCCGCTGACGAAGGCTGTTCTTCAGCATGTGTTTGAACGACATATACATAGTTCAGGTATTAGATGCTTGAGTGACTGGCTATAGGCCAAGTGGGGAGATTGTTAGACATTATGACCCATAGCGTCACTGTTTGTAAATGATATTGTATTATTGTACGAAATTAACTATGTGATAATGAAATTGCCTTTTTCCGTTTTGTAAAATATTTACTTTAATATATTAATGGCAAAAGTCCATATGATTAGTTCCGTATTGAGATGATATGAGACAGTATCAATATAAAGGTTTAATCATTAAAAATCCCTAGTCGGAGTATTATCGAGATCAGACATCGATAATGCGGAATAGAATAGTATTGCACTTGTGCGCGTTGTGATGGCACAACGGCATAGTTCTCATATATTTAAGTATTGGATACTTATGCAAGTGCGATAGAAGGTTGTGTTTTACCGATGGTACGGAAAACAGCTTCGCTCTGGATAGACCCCGCGGAATCCCATTGGTAGTATGTCTGCGTGTCTATGGGAGGCCGCATCAGGGTAGGTGTATATGGTCTTAACATGAGACTTGCATCGCTAGTACTTGCCACAATCGGTAAACTTTGGTTTTGGTGGTTCGGGGCTTTAACGGTTCTGTGTACACCTCTTCTGGGTTTATCGAGAATCGTAGTGTACTGGATGTGATGTCAAGATGGAAGTATCACTTCAGACATATGAGATGATGATCACGCAGGATACAGAACTAGTACTCTATAAAAGGTTGCAACCGTCGGGACAATGTGACCAGGTCAGGATTGTCCGATTTAAAGAGACTAGTTGTTTGATGTCCGATATATGTTTCGTACAGGGCAGACACATTTCCGGCCCCAGGCCTAACATGTGATCGTCCGATACTGGATCGATGTACGCGATACTACGATATACTACGCTTGATAAAGATCTAATATTCCAATAAGAATATTTTTGGAGAATTGGGTAGGCATGGCGCTTTGCTAGAAGCCAACCTTGTCTTGTAAATCGGTAAAAACGTAGTACGAGGTACGTACGTGTTCGGATTATCCGACGACTGTATTTACTGCCAACATATCCGGAGATCTCTTGGGTCGCTTCTGAAGATTCACCTATGATGTTTGATTCGGACTTTATTAATCTTGGATTAATTGCAGAGAGAAACTTTATCTTGGATAAAATGCCTAATTAGGAGAGAGAACGATTAATTTGGAATTAATCGATAAATAATATATTCGATATATTAACGAAATTAGATTTCGACGCGGAATTAAAATCGGATTTTAATTCGGGCAAATGAATTAATTTAGAATTAATTCGTTAGCGATGTGAATAGTAATTTCGCTAGGCATAATTATTTAATTTACGTCGCGACGGAAATTCGTTAATTCGGAATTAGCGAAACCGAGCCCGAAAGTGTTTGCGGACACATTCGTATTTTGAAACGAGTGGGACCCGCAAATCACATCGCGAAGTCTCATCACTTGACACGACTAGTTGATGGATGTAACAAGTCACCTTTATTGAGTGACACATGTCACTATTCCCGATGTAAGTGGGTGAGGCCATTTAATGGCTTTTGGATGGAAAAACTTTTCACTTTTTGGAAGCGTATTTACCAATATTTTGGTAATTATTATCACACTTCTCACGGTTTTGGAAAACAAGAAAGAGAAAAGTAAAGCATACCAAAAGCCTTCTCTCCCTCTTCTTCTTGCTCACGCCGAGAGCTTCAACAGGGCAAGAAAAATTGTTTTTCATCTTCTCCATTTTTGCTAGCACAATGAAGGATCAAAGGAGGTGATAGGGAAACAACCTTGGAGCTTGGAATACTAAAAGACTTGAAGCTTCTCTCCCTTTGTTCTTGGCCGAAAGTTTCCTCCTTGAAGACTTAAGGATTTTCTTCATCATTTTTCGTCACAAGCTTTGTAAGTATGATTCCGCCATGCTTCAAGCTTTGCATGTATAAATCGTGTGTTTCATTGGCTTAATTTCTTTGGGACTAATAATAGAAACCTACATAATCTTGACCAAGTCATATTATCCCGACGGTTGCAACCTTTATAGAGAACCAGTTCTGTATCTCTGCGCGATCATCAACTCCATATGACTGGACTGACACTTCCGTCTTGACATCACACCCAACACACTATGATTCTCGATATACCTAGAATTGGCGTACACAGGAACCGGTTAAAGCCCTGGACGACCTCAACCAAAGTATATTGATTGTCGTATGCATTAGCGGTGCAAGTCTCAGGTTAAGACCAAACCCTGATTTCGGACTTCCATAGACACGTAGTCATACTACCAATGGAATTCTGAGGGGGTCTATCCAGAGCGAAGCTGTTTCCCGTACCATCGGTGAAACACAACCTCCTATTACACTTGCATGAGTATCATATACCCAAACATATGAGAACTATGCTGTTGTGCTCCCACAACACGCACAAGTGTAATACTAGTCTTTTACGTATTCATCGATGTCCAATCTCGATAATACTCTGACTAGGGATATTTAATGATTTATCCTTCGTGGATTGATACTGTCTCATATCATACTCAATCCAGGAACAAATCATAAGGACCTCTCATCATTTATATATCTTGGTGATCTAATCATAAATGATAAGTGTGCAATCTCCTTTGTCACATAGTTAATTTGTACAACAACACCGTGATATGTACAAATAGTGACGCTATGGGTCATAATTGTCCAACATTATGTGGCAGTTTCAGGGGTGTGCAGTTCACGGTTTAGGGCTTCTGGATTTGTTGTTCTCCGCTATGGTTGAGGGCTTTGCGGTTCACAGTTTGAGGGCTGCTGGATTTGTTATTCTCGGCTGTGGTTGAAGGCTTGTGTTTGGACTACGAGGGGAGCGGCATAATTGGGCAGTATGGAAGGTTTTATGCGTGCAGTTTGGTGGAGGCAGTAGGGTCTTGGGCGTGCAGTTTTGTGGAGGAATAGAGGGGTCTTGGTGTTGTGGGGGCTAGGTTTTGTCGACAGTTTTGTTATGTGATCAGAGAGTAGAGAGAGAGATGAGGGGCTATTATCTTAGGGTTTATTTGCTTTATCTTTTTTTTGGTTACTGTCGAGAGAGAGCTTTTAAGGTTGGATTTGTGCTATTTTTATAGTTGCATGTTAGGGTTTGGGTTGTGCAAGGGTTTTTGAATAAGGAAGGAAACCAATTAGTGTCTTACAAGGAAAGCATATATTTAAATTGGGGGACATGATTTGTTTAAATTAGGAATAGGTTTATTTGATGTTTATTTGTTTTATTTTAATTTAGTATGTGATTTTTGTTATTTTGGTAGGTGATTATTTAGATTTTATTTGATTTATTTTAATTTGGTCTGTGATTTTTTAGATTTGTTTTAATTTCACCATGTGTTTAATATATGTTTTATTATTTTGGATGAGATTTAATTGGGCTTGGGCGTGTGGTTGGCTTTTGGTGGTGGACTTGGTGTGTGTGCTTAGTGGTGTATGGGCTTGCGGGGGTTTTAGGTCAAGGTTAAGTGGTTTGCGGGGTTTTTGGGCTAAATGTGTTTTAAAACGGAGGTCCAACGAGTGAGCCCAAAGCTAAACAAGCGAATAAAATCTAACAAAATCTTGATTCCCTTCCGACGTCCGTTTCCCGCGACTTCCTCGACTTAAAAGGTAGTGTCTCCAACTGAGACTTATCATAGGGTCTTATATGCAAAAATGCAGTGCCTACAGTGCCATATTTCATAAATGAAACATGCAGCATTAGCAAGCATTATCCAAATGGATTTTATCATGGCAACAGGTGAAAAAATTTCATCGTAGTCGACACTATGTCATTGACGATACCCTTTCTGTACAAGCCTAGCTGTGTACATTAGTTGTTGCCATCCATGTATGTCTTCCTTGAAGACATCATTTAGTACCAATAGGCACAATGTCTTCTGGTACGTCAACCAGTGTCCAAACTTGGTTGGTAAACATGGAATCCATTTTGGATATCATGGCACTTTTCCATAAAGTGGAGTCGATACCTTATATCACTTCCTCATACGTAGCCGGTCACCTTTCTTAATAAGATTGATATCTACATGAGGTGAGATCAGTAACCAATACATCCCAGGTTGTTTTCTGACTCTCTACGACTTATGCAGTTCTTGTGTATTGAAGATTATTGGTATAGTTTCATCCCTGATGAACTGTTGGTGTTCCGTGAGGACTCACTGCCTGGAACAATATTACCCTGATTTTCATCGAGTTTTACTTTCCTCCTATTTACCATTGCATATAGGAATTCCTCTTAGGAAAGCCGCATGGAGAACAACAATTACATTGTTCTTGTGAGTTGTATAAGTACTATACTTTTGTTTCCCTAGGACAATCTACAAATAGGCACTTATCCGATTTGGGTTCTAGTTTGGTACCATCCAAACATTAGCGTATGCCCAGCATTCCCAAATCTTCAGGAATGAGAAACTCGATTTTTCTTGTTCATATGTAATATTAAGTCTGTCTAACAGATTTTCATGGAACCTTATTCAAAATAAGTACTACACTGTTTAATATGTATCCTCAGAAGGAAATTGGTAGCTGAGAGTGACTCATCATTAACCTTACCATGTCCAACAAAGTTCGGTTTTCTTTGTTCGGACACACCGTCAAATGAGGGGTCCCGAAAGAAGTCACTGTGAAAGAATACCATGTTGGGGTTGGTGCTCAGAGCGCCAATTCCCGGTTGTAATTCTGTTAATACTTCTGTAAAAAACATTATTATATGAATAATATATGCAGTTTCTATAATATAATCTATCTTTCTATATGGTAAAGACGTATAGACCCGAGAATGATTAGTCATGATACAGTAGCAAAAGCGTCGCAACGGACATTGAGATGTATCATGACGTTGTCATTCTCAGACTGTTCCTGGTCAAGGTTTACACTACTTGGTCAGTATAGTAAACCCGTTGAGACCGGTACATGTCGTATACTGGAATATATGATTCCAATGGTTTCTCAATGAACCATTAGTCTTGGAGACTAGTATGGACGTGTAGGTGTTTATAGCGGATAAACACTAAACGACTCACCGAAGATTCTTAATGGATGGTACACCAGCGTCAATAAGAATCTTCTTGGGTTGAGTATCACTTGTGATTTTTAGACTTGAGATGCCATTGTGGGCACATGAGACATCTTCTACACTTAGACGGCAGTCACGTCACCGATCTATTTAGATCATACCTCCGCCTGTTCGTTGGGTGTAGACAGATCCTCAGGGTGTCCTATGTGTATCAAGATAGGATCCGTCAGTTCTGTGTATCAGAGCATAGGTAGTCCATATGATTAGCAATCAGATAAAACCATGGGCCCGTGGTAAAGTTTAGAAGCTAGTTCTAAACATTTTTTAGATTGCTAATGGAATAGTCGACTGGATAATCCCGATAGAGATTTGACGTTTACATCTATATCTCTGGGATTTATCCGGATACCTGTGAGGAGGAGGAATTATACATTTGCCATGACCTCGACCTGTATGGTTCAGCGAGATTATCCGTGATCGTCATAATCTACGGGTGGATAGATTATGGACATGAAATTAGATTTCGTGACGGATATACCTGAATCTAGAGAGTCTCAATAATGAAACATACTCGTAGAGCACTAGAGCAACATTAATAAATAATATTGATTATTTATAAAGTCGTTTAAAGGTTAAACGCAAGATACATGCTAAAGGGACCCGATAATCTTAATTATTGTGTATTTACATTTAATACTTGATTAATTTAAATACACATTAATTAATAGTCAAATGAGATATTTGACTTATATCCTAAATGAATATATGTTTTTTTATATTTAATGTAAATATTATACATATATTAATATATTTGTATTGATTAATTAATTAATTATTTAATTGTTAAATGATTAAATTAATAAAATATAAATATCTTAACTTTGGATATTGTTTAGAATGATTAAGTTGCTTTGTTGACTTATATAAATATCATTAAAGTGTTATTAGATATTTATGCAAGTTGATTTAATGAAATTGAAATGAAATTGAAATTTATATTTTTTGTATTGGTTTAGCCAAATTCGGCCAAGGCATATTTGCCCTAATATAAATTTTTCATTTCATTCATTTGAATAACCTAATACACTTTACAAGAAACACCATTAAAGAAAACAAAGAAAGCAAGTGAAGGAGAAAAGGAAAAACTTAAGAAAAAGCTTGGATTTTGTAAGTTTTTCAAACTTACTATTAGAAAGGAATTTGTTCCTTAGGATCTAGGCAACATCTTGTGATGTTCTTAAGTATATTCTTTTCATTATTCTTGTGTTTTTGATGATGGAATTTGGTTGAAAGTGTTGAGCATGTGTGATGAAGAAAGCTTGTAACTATTGTAGTTATAATCATTCTTTAAGGTTTTTGAAACCATGTGCTAATCTAGAGTTATTGACCCACTCTTAAATGACCTAGATTTGATCTTGAGTTGTTTCATTGTGTTGAGACTTGGATTGGATGGGAATGATGATTGAAGTAATTGATTTAATGTATTTGGTCTAATTTGTCCAATTTGTGAAAATTGAAAAATTAGGGTTCATGACTAATTCCAAATTTGGGGTTTTCATATATGTTGTGTATTATGTGTGTATATGATGCATATAAAGTTTCATGTTGATTGGATATCATTTGATGTGTTTTGAAGCATGAAAGTGCAAAATGCACAAATTGGAGCCTAAGGAGGCTCTCGGCCAAGTGATGGATTTGGTTGCTTTGGGTTTTGATGTTTTGAACATCATAAGTTCATCTTAGAAATGATTTAGAATCATTCAAAATTGATTTGATCAATTTCGGACTAAAATGGACAAAAATACAAAGTAAGGGCATTTCGGTAAATTCACCTAAAAATGTTTTATTGAATTTATTTTCATAATTTGATTATTGGAATATTAAATAAATATGTTTATTTAATTAATCCGAGAAAAATTTTGAAATCTGAAAATCGGATTTTCACCGCTTCCGCTGCGCTACCGGATTCACCCCCTAAAAACCCCTACAAAATGGTATCATAGCGAGTCTGATTCTATGCCACCTAAAATGATTAGCCTTCATTGAATCAATGTTAATCATGTTTTCTATACTTTATGCATGCTTATTAGTATCTAAATGGTAGATTTAGGGTGTATGACACTTAGCGGAAAATCCTAAAAATAAGGTTTGAATGTAATTTTGTATTTGATGCATGCTATATGGTCCGTCTTGTCAATACGTTTATGAATACTTCTTGGACTACATCCGAGACCGTGCCTCTGCTGTGAGGATGTAGCCGATAAAGATTTATTTATACCGGATGTATATCAGATACTAGGTAAATTCAAGTAAAAGCGGAATTCTGAACGTGCCCTAGCTGTCAGGATTACGTAAGTAACTTGAGTTTACTATTGACGAGTTTAACCTTGGTACGTCCCCTTGTGGGCCTGCTTCGCAGCGACAACGAGAAACGGCCAGGACCGGATAATTAGGAGTCATTAGTGAATGATTGACAAATGAGTTGTCTACCTGATGAATATACGTAGGTAGGCGGACCGTGCCTCTGCTGTGAGCCGAAATATATTCACGGGATCCACTTTTCACTATTAGTATTTAATTTAATTATTAAATATTTGTATTCTGTTTTGGGATTACAGTATTGCATGATTTAGTGGGAGAGGCATATTAGATTAAAAATCCATGATCTAGTTTATGCTTTTGATATTATATGAAACTGCTTAATTTCTGCTAACCGTTTTTCGTGATCTATATGATAGATTGGCGATGGCGGCACAATCCACAAATCAGTTTGCGCGTATGCTTGATTCGAACAAACTAAAAGGCGCTGAGAAGTTTGCAGACTGGGAATTGGATTTGAGGATTGTCCTCGATTCCGAAAAGCTGGGTTATGTTCTTGAGGGTCTGTTGCCCATTGCAGTGGGTGCGGATGCTTCGGAGGAGGAACGCCAAGTTTTTGAAACTTTGAAGGATGATGATTTAAGGGTTAAATCATACATCCTTAGTTCACTATCTCCGAAACTCAAGCAACAGTATTATGGTAAGTTAGAT
>SKCR01010433.1:0-22378 GCA_019454045.1 Zanthoxylum bungeanum | reverse complement strand
GGCCCTTTACAATGTACTCCTTTGGAAATTCGCATTTTTAGGCCATTCTGATGTAAATTTTGAAAAGTGTTCAAAAAGAAAGTTGTTCGTCTTCAACCTTTCCAACGGATCAAGAATCGCCTCAATCGAAGTTTGTTTGCTATTTTTATAGTCGAAATAACAAAACTTACTCATATAAAAATTTTCAAAATACGCGTAACTGATCCTTTCGAGTTACGTCATTCCCAGTACAAAGAAATCCTACTTTAACATATTCCAATATATTTTTCAATGTTTAAACTTTTATTCTCCAACATCATCTCATTTCGAGACCTAAACTTCAATCTGATAACCTTTCAGAACTGTTATAAAAATTCAGGTATTATAATATGTGAGAAGACTAACTTAGGTGATGTTTCTTTTAATCTTATAAAGCTTTTTTGTTTATGATTATGCATGATCAAGTGTTTAAGAGCTCATTAAGACATATCTCATGCTTATCATTCATTTTTTGAGTCAAAACTTTGTTTTATGAGAATATGCGGAAAATGACCTAATTGAGCAATTTCATCATTTTCAAAGTCCTTATTCTTTTACTTAAAATGTTCATCTTAATAGATTTCCAAACCTCTTATGATAAATTGTGTTTTCTTAAATGTTGTGAAATCTATAACTAAATTGTAAACTTTTCAAAGCTTAGTCATTTCTGAACATAAGTAAAAATTGACTAATTTAAATATTTTTAGGACCTTCGTGGTCCTTATATGGATTACGAAAAATGTCTATTTGATTGATTTCAAAACTCATGTGACCTATTTAAAAATTCATTGAAATTTTGAAACGGGGACCAAAATGTAAGAAATGATAAAATTTCACTATTCATTCGTGAAGATTCGGGAAATCCATATTTATAATCCAGGCGACCAAATTAGGGAATCTGAGTTACTAGATTTGAGAATCTGAGTTATTGGATTTGGCCCATATTTGAATTTTGCTATCTAATTGCTAGTTTTTCAATTTTTCTATATAAACTGAAATTACCTATAAGCACTAGCGACAAACAAATATTATACCCAATAAGGGGGTGAATTGGGTTACGGCTAAAATATGTGGAATTAAAACTCTTTGCAGATTTTAAGTTAATTTACCAATTAAGCTTAAGTTCAATTTTCTCTATTGGATTAGGTTACCTATATGCACATTTCTAATCAATAAGCATGTAATAAATAACACTTGCAATATGTAAAGAGTGTAAGGATAGAGAAAACGACAACAAGATTTATAGTGGTTCGGCCAACAATGCCTACCTCTACTCCCTTAAGCCGCGCTTGAAGCTTTTCACTATGAATCGAGTTTTTGCCGTGGCTCACTCGCAACCAATAGTTTTACGCAAGGTGCACTCCAAACCTTTACATTTTGAGTTTTCTACGTAGGCTCACTAACAAACCTTTACAATTACCCAAACGATGGGATTTCACAAACCGCAAGTGTTTTGTATAAAGAAGTTGTAAAACACACTTGGGCACTCATATTGATAAAGAAGATTGTGTGAGTTGGTTACCCAAGTGATCTAAGCTCACTACAAATGTATATGAATGTGTAGTGTGTGTGAGCTTGATGTGTGAGTGTATATGATAATGAAGGTTTATAAAACACTCTTGTTTTTGCTCTATAAGATGATATGAAGGTTGTGTCTTAAGTGTCTAACCAAGCAAAAATGAATTGGGGCTCAATTTATAGTAAAATGCAAGCATTGCCCCAACAGCTCTTTCTGAGACCGGTATGCCGGTCTGTAATGGATTTATGACCGTTTGGAGAAACTAGTCGTTAGATCGGTATGGTCACTGGTATGGGGACCGGTATGGTCCTTGCCGGTTCCAGTGAGTGTGCAATGTGAATGGCTTGACCGGTATGTTAACCGATAAGATGATTGGTTTAGGTCATGCCGGTTCCAGTAAATGAACTAACTATTAGGCTCATCGGTATGGGATCGGTATGGAAATCGGTTTGGTGTGTGCCGGTTCCAGTAAGCATGCAATTCATAGGTTCACCGGTTTGGTGACCGGTATGGGATCGGTAAACAGAGCATCTCACCGGTATGGATACCGGTAAGGGACCGGTATGACGGCTTCTGTACCAAAAATACAAATATAAAGATTTTAAAGCATTTTGTACATGAACCTAATGCATCTAAGTGAATGTGCATGTTCCCTATGAGCTTAGGCATTAGAATAAACAATTCACATTACAATTAGAGCCCTAAGCTAAGACTTCACATAAATTCTTCAATGTGTGCAAGTCTTCACATTTTTCGCTCTTCACCACCGTCGTGCTTCGACATCTTTTTGAATTGTCTCGTTTTTGCGCGTCGAAGACTTCACTCTTGTTGCATCATCAAAATCCATTATACGACTATGTCGCTAACATAAACACCTATAGATCTGTTAGAATCACTTCTTCCACATCTCATATTGATCATTCATCATATCTAGAAGTGTTCTTGAGCTCTCATTTTCTTTTAATCCATAATCAAACACACTTGAGATATAACTTTTGTATCTACTCATTTGGAATAAATTCTTGTGAGGAAATTGACATTCCATTGTTTTTATTTGTAAAAATCTTCTTGGAAAACACTTTAAGTGAAAGGTGTATGATACATAAATGTTGTAAATGTTGATTGACACCTTTGTGAAGTCAATTTGGAAGAGGTTCATTGACACATTGGGAGTCAATTGTAAGAGAACTTTGGGTTTAAGATGATTGATTAGTATAATCCTCAAACACATTGTGCTCGTGGATATAGGCCAAGATTATCAAACCGCGTAAAAATTCATATGTTTACTTTCTCTTCTCTTTTCTCTTATATTAATTGCTTTAACATTGTTTTAAACTTATATTGCTCATATAATTTGTAATTAAGTTATGATTATTTAATAATTAATTTTTAATTACCCAATTCATTTCCTCTTAGATTGCATATTAGAATTTCAAAATGTAAATAATACAAACGAATATTTATTTGGCTTGAAGGAAGATTCTATTAAGTGTTCTTTTTCAATAATAAAAACTTTTATAGAGAAGGAATGAATCTTTACAAAATGTTTTAAAATAACTAATTGTGTCCTAATTATATAGCTAATTAAGCTAACAACGAAGTAACAACCTATTTAATTTTGATGAAAATACTAAGTAACAGTAATAACAAAATCCCGCTACCTTCATGAATCCAATTGACACTATTGATGACCAATAACCTTCTGCCATCTCATCAATCCAGGTGATGCTGCTCCTGACCAATTAGTTTCAAGCTCTCAATCAACAGTTGGTCTAACCAGATGAGTCGGGACAGTCGTCGCAGCTCAATCCAGAAATTTATTGAAATGTGTTCTAGAAATTAATAAAAAATATTATTTATTAATGAGATAATTTTAAATTGTCTTTGTTCATATGAAAGCGTGTGTGAGTATGTCTATATATATATATATATATATATATATTAAAAATCAAATATTACCTCCATTGAATTAATATTTTGACTACGTCATTGGCTGCCCATGTTTAACCAAACCAAACCAAACAAAACGTCGATCCCATAATTTCTCAAGTTTTCTTTTAAAAGTAATCAAGCTTTTGCCCATGAGGGCAACCGGATTAGAAATATTTCTTTAATAAAAACACAGCTTCTAAATATTTTATCAAAAGCGTTAAATCCTGCATATCAGAAGATATTCTCTCTTATGATCTTTATGGATTAGAGTATTTTCTGCAAAACATATGATCAAACATGTCTGGTCGAAAGTAAGAGGGTCTAAAAGTAACTTTTATCTAACATGTTGTTCTTATGTCTTAAGTTTGAATGAGATTTATTTTAAGACATTTGTATTTTGTGGATTGTTTTAAAAAAATATCACTTATTTTAAGATATTTGTTCGAATAGATAAAGTTAAAATTTATGACTTCTGTTTTAAGTATTAAGTCTTAATAAACCATAAAAATTTTAAAATCTCAAAACCCTTTTTATAATTTAAATATCATTTTATTCTATTATTATTAGTATATATAAGACTAATAAGAGAATAGACAAATAATATTATATGCATATATCAAATAAAATTAGTATGTTATATCTTGTTTTCTAAAGTATTAGGATGTTATCATCAATTAATATGTATATATCTATATATGCTTTAGTATTTCAGTTGTACTTTCCAATTATTTCACTTAAAAAATCTATAACAATTATAGATCATACTTATAAAGATATAAATGTCAAATTATCATATTTTAGATGTTTTTCGTTCAGAAAAATAAATAACTTATATTTTTTATTCAGACATTTAAAAACTAAAAAACAAACATATGATTCAAACATCTTATTTGATGTTAGTTAAATTTTTTGGAAAATAATTAAAAAAGGCTTTATGTTTATATAAAATTTGATCATTAAAATTGTGACAAGCAATGTTGTTGTAGTATAGTGGTGAGTATTCCCGCCTGTCACGCGGGTGACCCGGGTTCGATCCCCGGCAACGGCGTCATTTTTTTTTATCTAAACCCTCCATTTGTTTACAATTCTATTAGCAGTAGTAGAACATTCAAAAGAACAAAAGTCAAAAACTATATAACTGGGTAAGCCTATGAAGAAGCAAATACCCAACTCATTATCATTAAAGACATCAGGATGAACTCTCCCCCACTCAAACATCACCTATTGCTATGAAAAAGTATACATAAAGATAAAGTAGCTAAATACAGAGAAATATCTCAGAGCATTGGTCTCATATAGCCATCCAAGAAAGTCATTCCTCCGCAACTTGTTCTTTTGCTGGTGAATTCACTGTTTCTTTTCTAGACTCCGATAATACTGTTTCAATTTGAGATGGGGACGCTTCTCGGATTGTGTCTATCGTGGAATCCACTCCATCAATTGAAATGCTGCAATCTTTTCCTTTGGCATCAATGCTAAGATAGTCTGTCAAGGCCTTTTTCACACCCAAACCACGCTGGGGAATCTTGCTGCTTGTGCGGAATGGAGATATATCTCCCTTTCCTGGGCTAACAAGTGCAGGTGAAAAGGTTGGTGTGGAGAAAGCTGATTTGTATGGAGTGCTCGAGACAGGCACCGAGTATGGAATTGAAACACTCTTATGAGCAATCATACCAACTTTAGACATCGGAGAAAGAGAATCTGAATGTTTGGTCAAATCATCTACATAGAGTAGATCATCAATACGTGCCACAATATTAAATGCCAAGCTCTCCAAAACTCTTGAGTAGCTCTCCAAAATAGACTTTCCTACATCCTAAATAACACAGTAGCTAGGTTAAACTAAGAATCTAGTATAACATCGAAATTTAAAGGCATTGTTATGAATAAATTATTGGACTAGCGTAAGATATTTGTACCTTGTTGTACTGGATTTTGCTCATATCTAAAGTTGTCTGGGGGAGACCAGGGAACCACTGTTTCAAGCAAAGTAGGAGGCTTTCTGCTCGATCTGCAAGGATTTCTCTCTTCTCCGTATCAACGACAAACTCCTTGACCAATCCCCATGATGACTTTGAACTGGACCGGGTTGTGCTTTTAACAGGCCTCAGGTCGATCCTTTTGCGCCACACATAGATTGCAGCCTCCACTCGGTTAGCGATCTCTATAGCTTGATGTTCAGATGACAAATCAAGGCATTCAAGCAGACATTCAGGAGAAAACTGATCTGATGAAATGTATCGATAAATAAGATCTCCTAGGCTGGCTCTTCCATTCTGAAACCAAATTAAAGCTAAAATTCAGAACATGGTCAATATGATCTCATGACACTAAATATATATGTATAGTTTTTTACCTTTGGAAGAGAATCAAAGTATGATTCAGGGACTTCCATGTCAGCTAGGGTAATGCTGTTGATAGCCATGGCAGCTTTTAGTATTTGGTTTGTACAATCACGCTTGTGCTGCAACTGCTTTCTTGTATTTTCATCAAGACCACCAAGAGGAACCCGAGGCACGGGTAGCCACCACTTTTCCTCCTGTCGTTGTAGGGCTCTTCGGAAAGATGTTGATCCATCAGCCTCTGTGGCTAGAATCCCTTGGTCAACATACCAGAATTCTGTATTCTCGAAACTGTCCAATATTTCCTGCCAAAAAAGATTAAATTCAGAAAGACCTTATTTAACTTGGAGCAATTTACAATGTAAAATGTGTTGCTAAATTATACCAGAAGCATGTTATCTAATTTGCGCAGAGCCGGAAGATTAATGTAGAGATCTGACCTGGGTCTGCAAGTCATGACCTGCATCCAATGTCAAATGACCAATGAGAACAAGTTATAACTTATAAGTAGTACATTAAGAAGCAAAATTTAGGATGCATAATTCATTGCAATTGAATGGCTCCATTAGTTTTATATAAAATTAGATACTGCAAATGCTCCACCTGTAATCTGGCTGTTTGGATGAAAAAACAAAAGAGTACCATTTACATTTTTTTTTTTTTTTTGGAAGCCCTGCCGCCAAACCACCCTTCTCAGGCTTAAGCGGGGCAGGTAAAACCTCCGACTGTCCCAGATTCTTAGAAGAAATATATCCTGAACTCGAATCCAGAACCTCTTAAGTCCTAAGTCATTTGCCACCAAACCACACCCCTTGGGGATAGTACCATTTACCTTAATAACATTATATAGATTCATTTTGCAGGGTTCAATCAAATGCTTAGTTTTTTATTTTCATCCTTTATTGAGATGTTTGGTATCATTGGATTTAATTTGCTGAACATATGAAAATGAATTTACACGTTAGAATGTACATTGGTCATTCGAATTAGCAAGAAAATTTGCAAAGAATTCTATCGTTTCAATTCAAAAATTCATAAGTCAAAAATGTTGATAGAAAATAAAAATCTTGGAGCTTTACCTCAAGCTTGCTACCGTCTGGAAACGTCTGCCACGATGGTATCAACTCAACAATGTGATCACTAACACAAAGAAACCATTCCATCTCTCTTCGCCACATGGCTTTCTTTTCAAGGGGAAAAGGTTCCAACCTCCAAAGTTGCCCAAACAAAGTAGCTGCGAAATTGGTCAGACAAAGAGCAATAAACATCAAAGAAAAGCCACCACAAGAATTACATACACAACAAAAAACCAAATACACACAAAAAATGTTTTAAGAAAATTCATCAAGCAATGTCTAAAGTGAAAATACTTGTGAGCTAGCATTACATACCACAAAGATTAGTAATGGCATTTGAAATAGCTAATGCAGTTGAAACCCCATTTCCACAACCAGACATATCTTCCCCAAGCAGCAATTTTGCAAACCTCTCCTTCATCATCTCAACTTCTATAATCCCAAAATTTACCAAACACATTATCAAAAATTCATTACAGAGACTAAAGGAAAAACAAAGAAAAGAAAATACCTGAAAGTGTTGACCCTTGTTTCTCCAATTTCTTATTATCCAAATGTGGTTTCTCTTTATTTTCATTACCATCAACACTACTACAATCTTGTGCCTCAGCTTTTTGTACAGGCCACCCTAAGGAAGGAGGAGAAGATGATTCCTCAGAGCTGCTGTGGCTCTGCTCCTCATGTCCTGTTGTCTCAGATGTCAAAAAATCAGAACTTGAACTGCTCTCACGACCTTTCTCTTCAATCAAGTCCCCAGATGTCCCTATTCTACTCACATTTTCACTAAACACTTCATGCTTAATCTCTTCATTGCCTTCATTTTGCCCTATACTCAAACCCTCCATTGTAGCACTCTCTTCTTCAACCAACTCAGGCGTAGAAACAAAAACAGAATTGTTCACCATCATAACTTTACATTCAACCCTTTTCACACCAAACCCACTGTAGAATCCAACTCTGCAGTAAAACTTTTTCAAAGATTTTGACACCCAGAAACCAAAAACAGAAAATGGGCTTGAGTTATCAAAGCTTATAACCTTCACTACTGGTACACAAAGCTTAAGCTGGTAGCATTGTTGTTGTTGAGTACCTTCTCTTTCTTCTTGGTGAATGAAAGCGCTATCCATAAGGTTTCAAGCACCATGTCTACTTCTATTAAACTTTAATAATTAAAGAAAAACAATTTGTGGGTGTTCCTTGTGAAAGGAGCCTTGTAATTTTATGCTTAAATGCTGAAGCTGGTCATGATTACTGAAGCTTGTCAAGACACATGACATAAGGAGAGTTAGAGGCTCTTGACATTTATGAGCTCTGTTTTAGTTTTAGATTTTAGGCCACCATTTTTTTTACTTTATAAGCTTTAAGCAGAAAGACAATAAAATGCCTGCTGTGAATCTGTGACTCCTTTTTTTTCTCTCTTTAGCTTTGCTTAGGAAAGGCTCCTAATTAAAATGATAATTTTGTATTAATAATTAATAATTCATAGTTTGTTTCAAAAATAATAATAAAGAAAGACAATGGGAATCGTGTAAACGACGGATCTATCAACAATGCCTGCCAATTTACCCTTCATTATGTTTGTAACTTGAGCTTCCCAAGATAAAAAGCTAGGTTTAATTTTTAACTTTCAATGACTAAATTAACCTTCACAAAATACTTAAAACCCCCTTGGTGGAAAATTATTGCATGGTGTTGAAAATTAATATTTATTTGAATATTTTGTCTTTGAGGGCACGAACTGGAATCCAAGGAACCGCAGGGTAGTTTAGGATTTAAGGGCATTATGTTATTTCATACAATATTATCCAATACCCTGCCTGAGGGGTAAAAGTGTAATTCAAATTAGGATATTTTCCATATTTTATTAGAGAAATATAGAAAGTTTAAAGACCAAGGATTTTCCTTTTCTCATTTTATTTTCTTTTATATTATTTTACATTTTTTTAGTTATTATAATATTGGGAGATTATAATGTGAGGCATATGGGGAGAAATCATTCGTCTATCATATAAGACGAGTAATCTTTTGGTGCAACGGAGGTATGAGTGACGAGATATCACCAACAAATTAATAAATAATATGTATGATTTAATATCCATCTTTTTAGTTGTTTTTTAATATTTTAACACGCGTGGCAATAAATTATTGAATTGTTGCACAGATGACGTGATTTGCAATTTGGGTTCATTATGATTCGAGTTAGTGAAATAATTTAAAAGAATACCAACCCATCGTTAGAACAAATCCTTACGAGCTCCATCCAAATATTTGTGCGGGAGGAAAAAAAATTATATTACATCATTTCAATTTTATGCAAACTAACTTTTTTTAGTTCCACCATACATAATGAAAATATGCTAATTTTGATATTACTTTTTGTTTTCCTTGTGAAAAAAACAAAGGTAAACATAGTAATGAAAATAATTTATTTATCAATAAGGGCATGAATGCAACAAACTAACTTAATCATATCTCATAACTAACAACAACATTAATGATAATGAAAGTGACTTTGAAGTAGTAGTAGTAGTAGTTGAATTTTTTAACTACATTCTCCAAGATACCCTAATGGGGTTCCCCCTCAAGTTTCTTTTTGTAACTTTCCTTGGAAGATTTGATGCTTTTTAGCTCCCTTAATTCTTTCTTCTTTGATCATTTTGCCGGTTGTTCAAACTTAATTGTATTTGAAAATGGAAGGCTCCTACCCAACGGCTACCAATTTGTTAAGCTGATGATGTTGACATTTAATTTGAAAGAACCCTAGAGGGAACTTTCAGAAACTTCATTTATAAGCTCTGATTTTGGTTTATAGTAAAGTTTTGGTATTGGTATATAACTTTGTTTTAAAGACTGGTCTATTTTTCTTTATAAAAGTGTGTATTTATTTTATTTGTATTGTATTACAGTTGCAATATCTTCCTGTGTCTTTATTTCAATTTTTGAATGCAAAAGATTCAAATGGGCTAACCCATGTTTTTTTTAGCCCTTATAAGAAAATGGCATTGGATGAATCTATTCAAATATTGCTTTCAATTGTTGGGTAACAAAATTTATGGCATCATCAAACGCATGAGTATATATATATATATATATTTTTTAACTCGAAATAATGCTAGCTAGTGCCCGTGAAAGAAGTGAATGGGAGTGTTTGAAATGGTGAAATGAATTTTGAATAACAATTTGCTGGTGGTTTTTCTATTTTTAAATTTTTTTTAAATCGTTAGAAATCTCACCGTCAAACCACTTCTTCTGAACTTAAGCGGAGCAAGTAAAAATTTTTGGCTGTCTCAAGCTCTTACATGAAACACACTCTCTGAATTTGAACCCAGGACCTCAAGGTGAAATCATGAACCCTATATCACCAAGCAACATCCATTGGGGACGGTTTTTTTAATATATATATATATATATATATATAATTTAATAGTAGAGTGGTACAAATTGAAGTTTACTTCGGTGCCTAGTGAGACATGCATTGATCTATTAAAGTTGAAGTGTAATCGGAAAATATGCTCCTAATTAAGAGAAGAAAACAATGATTTAAAATTCAGATAATTCAGATTGGTTCGATCGGTTTGATCAATTGAGCTGTGTGTGGACGGGTTTTTTGGCCGGTTCGGATGATGGTATTGACCCTACCATCAAATGCCCCTGTCCAAAAATCGACGACCCGGCCAGTTGAACCGTGACTCGGCCGAACCGGTCACGGTTCAACCGGGTTTCCGACCTTTTTTAATTTTTTAATTTAAATTAAAATAGTAAATTAATTTATTACTATATTTTAATTATAATTTTGGTAAAAACTCTTATAATATTTGAAAACATACTAAAATTAGTCTTAATTATAATTTTTTTTAAAAATTATTCATTTTTATCATATTTTTATATAAATACACAATAAAATAATAATTTATTATCGACCCTAGATTGACTCATGATCTGACCTCTACCCTTGACATTCTTGTCATCTATGATCGATGAACCGGACCGAATTTTAAAACACTGGAAAAAAATATGTTCCTATATATGAGGATACTATAACCCTCGACCTCAAGAATAAGATAAGTAGGTACTGGCCATTAGAGGGTGGTTTGCGATAATTAATAAGTGTTTGGTAACCTATTCCATGTGTTTTTGTTTCTATTGTATTCTATCTCATCTTATCCATTCAATTCCATGATATTCTATTTTGGATGTCTATATAAATTTCTCATGGATTCTATTTCATCGTTCAAGGCCCAAAATGAAAATTGGTTTTGAGATCAACTTAGATATGATCCAGTGAAGCCCAAACAAAGGTTCATCAAGTTTTTGTTTGAGAGTTGGTGAAACAAGCTTCAGCTTTGAGCATGTGATATTTAAACGTTGATTAACCAATCACAAATCTCTATTTGAATTATTCGATCTAGTTGAGTATGACTACTTTAAATTTACATTGATTTTCAAGTGATTGGAATTTAAAATTTTCTTTCAAAAACACTTTAAAGATCAAAGAAATAATTTTCATTAAATTAATCTTAAAACAATTTGGAACAATCAAAAAGAGAAAGAGAGCTCCAAAATTTCGGCCAAGGAAAAAACTTTCTTGCTCTAGCCAAATTTTACTTCTTTAAATAGACTAGTGATTGATTTGTTTGTATCTCAATACAGTAAGGACAATCCAAGATCTCTCAAATTCAAATTTGGTCTTTTTAAGATTTTTTTCCCAAATTAAATTATGAAACTTATTAAATAAGACTTCCTTATTAATAAGACTTCTCTATTTAATTTATATTAAGACTCTAACTAATTAGAGTACTAGTCCACTAAATTAAAGTCCAATAGATTAATATTATTTTTTGTCCAATAATTAATTAATTTCATTTACTAATTTAATTAACTATTAATCAAAACTAAATCAAATTACATTAATTTATTTAATATAAATATCAAATATTTATTTAAACAATTAAATCTAAATTTTATATTTCGAATTTATTGATCAAATTAATGTTTATGAAATATTTCGAATATCGTAATCTTATTAGGAAATCTTATTTTAATTGAAAATCTAATTCTCATATTACTTTCCAAAATAATCATTTATTAACTTTTAATAAAAATCATTGGATTTGTAATATAGACGAGAACCGTATTTGTGCGACTATCATAGGTTCATTATCGAGTAGCGGTGGAATGACATTAACTCTTCAATATTTCATCTATATATATCCTACAGGCCATAGGTAAATGCCTAACAGCATGTCATAGCCCATAATCGATGAATGAAATGGGAAAACATATGAATCTGTTAAAATACACTTAGAGTTTGTCATCTCATTCCTTCTGATATTTATGTTCCTTTTCGAGTCTGGGATCATGGTTAGGTCAAATCCTATTCATTTGATATATTTCAAAACTCTATCTTGTGGATTTGATATCTCTAAGATATCATTTGCTTTGGCCAATGACTCGTATTCACAACTTTGAGTTTCCTTGAAATATTTCTACATTTTTATTATCAAAGTTATCGGATCCCTTTTTGAAGCACACATGACTTCATATGTTATTAGCTCAAGATCATCTAATGTTTATTCATATGACGTGGCTAGTCGAATGATGATATCACATGTTATACAAGTCAGCATGTGATCTCAAGTCATATGATAGAACGACAATAATGTATTATTACGAAGATCAATGACCTTGAATAACATTACCATGTGATCTTACGCTTTTGTGGTCGAGTTAGATATTTCATTCTAGTAATGAAAATATATATTGTTTGTGTCTTTATAATATGAGACTCGTCATCTATTCTGTTAACATCAAATGTCAATTTAAGCGACACACAATAATATTGGTCGAGTGATATATTATTATCCTATATAATAATCACATTTTGCTGAGAACTTAATTTGAGACTTATTCGTATAAATATCGTAGACTCTCAAAATCACAAATGTCTTTTGGAGTAACGATATTCATTTGACATAATATCTCGGGACATACATATGAAATATGGATGTAACTATGTGTAGAAAATAAATAGCTTTTATTAATAAATAATAAACTGTATTACAAAATATTACGTCTTAAACCATAATATTCATAACATGTTTTTAAGGCATATATTCTAACAAACTCTCACTTACACTAAAGTCAGTTGTTATGATACCCAATGTCCATCTTCTCAGATGACGTTCCATTTTTTATTGATTCATTGGTTTTGTGAGTGGATCAGCTACATTATCAGCTGAAGATATTTTATGAACGACGATCTGTCTATCTCTAACATATTCTCTAAGTATGTGATATTTTCTTTGAATGTGTTTGGATTTCTGCTGTGACCTCGGTTCTTTAGCTTGTGATATAGCGCAATTGTTGTCATAATTCAAAGGGATACACCTTTAATGGTTGGAACCATGACCGGCGTAAACACACACGTATAACGCAAGCGCACGTATCGTTCAAGTAGTATAAAAATATCGATCCCACGAGGACTTAATATCTAAACTATTAATTTTATGAGGTCAAATGATTACTAATATCTAACAAGTTGATTGATTGATTTGAAATGGTGACGATTCTAAATTAAAAACAAGTAAATACAATGGTTCGAAAGTAGGTTTTAAGAAAATTCAATATTAAAAACTATCTAGGGTTGTGATTTCTTCCAATATCATTTTAAAGATGAAATGGTTATCTTATAGTTGGGTAATATATTGATTTATTAACCTGGAACACTAAATTATGTAAAAGCCTCTTCCGATGGTCAATTACAAATACCTAATATAATTCAATTGAACCATATGTCTATGTCAACCAAATTACCTAGATTCATTAAGTTTGAGTTCCAATTATGGCTACCCTCGCCCGACAGGTATATTCCTATCATGTAAGGAAATCTATTAAAGGGTTATCTATCCTCAAGGAAGATCGTGGGCTATTGAGTCTAAGGTCTTAAACTTAAAATCCATATGTCTAGTTCATTTTAAGTTTACCTAATCAATTTTATTAATGGCCAGTTAATAAAAAGCATTAAGATTAAGATGCAATAAATAAACCTTTATATTACCCAAACTATAATTTAACCACTTATAAACCGTGATATTGGATTTCATCACAACCCCAGATAACTGGCTTAGTTACGACACATATTTATAGGTGGTAAAAACTTAAATAAATAAAAGACATTAAATAAATGCTGAAATTAAATAAAGTAAAAGTACAATAAAAGAAAATGCTGGGGGTTAGAGGATCAACTTTTATTACTACTATTTTAGATATCTCCCTTAATATAATATATTAACTTTGCGTGATAATTACCAACCAGCCATATAGGCGGTATCCTGATTAAGTCAAATTAATAATTAATTACCAACCGACCAACCAGGCGGTATCCATAGTAAGTCAGGTTAAAACCAATTTATAATTAATTACCAACCGGCCAATATAGCGGTATCCTCATTAAGTCGGGTTTTAAATAGTTTTTATATTATAATTAAGGGAGATTAATCTAAATAGTAATAATAAAAGCTTTACCTTTCACCCCAGCAAATGAGAATTACCTCCTCATTGCTTGAAAAATAAAAACTGCAAAAGTAAAGAAAGAAAATGTTGTGCGTAAAAGTAAATTGCGGAAAGTAAAAACTGAAAAGTAAAGAAAAGAAAGTGCGAAACTGAAAATTAATTACTGAAAACTAAAAATAAACAAACTAGATACAATCTTCTTATTTATTCATTAAGAATTTCAAAGAAGAAATTATGAATTTTACAAATGAAATGGCTTGGTATTTATAGGCAAAATTTTGCCACCATCAAATCATCCATCAAATTCTCCACCAATCCATTATTAATTTCTCCACTAATTACTCCACCAAATCCATAATTGCTCCACTAATTGCTTATCTTGTTTGGTGTTGATTTGATAATTTTATTAATTATTAATTAATTAATATTTTGCTTTGAAAATGATTGATAATGACTTTTAATAATTACACTCCACACACTTCTGGATGGTTCATCAATTTCGGTCTTGAAATATCAGAATTTGAAAATATTTTCTCTTTCAAAGTTGTATATCTTTGAATCTTATTTAATCTGGAACTTGAATCAGCTCAATCCGATATCTGAGTAAAAAGTTATGCCCAAAATACGACAGATGCGCAAAACTGGAATTTCCAAAACTGCACTTCGTCAAAACGCCCTTTCAAACTTCCAATCTCCAAAATTAATATATCAAGTCAATAATTGCCCTATTTGATCTACATTTCGTCCTAAATGATTTCATTAAGTCCCAATATTATTTTATCTGCAAAATAAACTAAAACACATCAAAACGTTCATCAAACCCGGAAACTAAACAAAATATTAAGTTAAAGGGGCGGTAAATATTGATATATTTTCCGCTCATCCACACCCCAAACCTAACATTTTGCTAGTCCTCGAGCAAAACAACAAATTAAAATTAAAATTAAACTAAGCCACTTTCGTAGGGATCACAGTTGCATTTAGCATATGCAACAAGCCTTTAAACCCCTAGGTGTCCCTAGTGGACGAGTTGTAGTCTCGTGAGGGTTTACAGCAATGATACCCACAAATATTTTACAAAAGTAAACAGGTAATAAAACTAATGCACAAAAAACAAAAAGACAAGCGAAAAGAGAATAAAAATGTTAGTGACTAATCAGGTGAAACTTTTACTCCAAGTTACTAGTTGTTTTGTTTCTTTCTAAATTACCGAATAAGTAAATTCTCCGATTATTTTTACCATTCTCCATATACACAGCCAACAAAATATTAATCAACTCATTTTTGCCCACAACAGTCATAAGTGCAGTTGATAAGAGAGTAATATTTTTGTCCTAAAGTTTTATCAGAATTCACACCTTTTTGCAGCAATGGAATAATTTTTCTCATTTTTCTGATTTTTTTTCTTTGATTTTTCTCGATTTTTTTATTTATATAAAATATCTTCCATCTATGTAACGAGTGTTGGGTCGGTGGCTCCCAAACCAGTTGCTTTAGGGCACCAGGTGTTAAGACACCCCTACGAACTTAATTACTCAGATTCAGATATATAATTTTTGCAGCATCTTGATCCATGTAACGAGCTTTGGGCCAGTGACTCCAAACCAGTTGGTTTAGGGCACTAGGTATTAAAACACCCTTACAGACTTAATAACTCGGATCTCAGAAGTTTTTTTTTTTTTTACTCCACTGCTTTTTGAGATGTTCCTCCAATTAAACTAGAGCACTGAATATTACAAACTTTTCAATTTTAGCTTATGTCCGTATGTTACTATATATGTTGATAATATCTATCAATTGAGCATATGAAGATTCCTTTTAGTCCGTTTTAAGGAGAATTCACAAATTAAATAATTTAAAATGAAATAAAAAAAAATTAACTTGTTTCGAAATAGGTTTGAGATACGTCTCAGGAATGGAAACTCCTTACTCGGCTATCTCTTACCAATTTCACATTTTTAGTCAAAACACAAAAAAACGCAAAATATTTTTGTAATTTTTTGAAAATTTTTCAAAATTTTTTTTTTCGAAAAATTTTGGACTAAAAATAAAAACAACATACAAACTAAAAACAAGGTACTACTCAACTAAATTCCTCCCCCAAACCTAAATGAGACATTGTCCCCAATGTCTTAAACAGTAAAAGGAGAGTTAAGAAGGTCGTACCTGGTTAGCTGAAATCTACAGGAAATTAAAGGTTAAGATCCAGATTAATCCGACGCCTATTACCACGATCGTCCTCGGACCAATTTATCTTTGAAAAGATAGGGTCAACTTGTGGTTCATAAGCTATGAGTTGGTCTATTAGATCTGGAGTAGTTCTGGCAGTAAAGATGAGTTCTTTCATTGGTTTTGACACGAACCCATTTCTCCGGCATCATCAAGAAACACACAAAGAAAATCATAAAATTCATCAACATTGAGCAATCCAAGCGGTTTCTGGTGTATGTTAAGGTTCGCCCAAGATAGAACTATAAAAATTTCCTCCAATGTACCCAAACCACCTGGCAAAGCGATAAAAGCATCAGCACGGTTAATCATTTCTACCAGTCGTTCAGACATACCTGACACGATCAGTTCCTCGCCGTTTGATGATCCAATAAGATTGCCTCTGCCAAGGGTTTTGGAATGATTCCCAAAACATGACTGCCTCCTTCCTGTACAGCCCTTGAAACGATCCCCATAAGTCCAAGATTTCCTCCGCCATATACTAAGTGCATATTCCTTGCAGCTAAGACTCGACTCAATTCCTGTGTTGCTTTCGTATTGTGGGTTAGTACCAACACTACTACCGCAAAACACACAGATGTTCTCAACTCGTCTTCTTGAAGTGGCTTCCATTTTTTATATGTATTCCTTTCTCAACTCTGGATGTATTCAAAAGTACAATAACGGGCTGAATTTATAGTTCCTGAAAAGGGTGAGTAAAAATAGCACAAGTATCTTCCAGAGGACGATTAGTAGCGAAATAATATCGTGTTATTCAAAAGGTCTGGATCCTGTCGGAGAAAATACAACAAAACAAATCACAATTATTAAGAAAAGACAAAGAGATATAATATTTACAAAAAAGTAACGGCTTGATTGACATCTATGCGTCATGGACAAGCTTCCCATCCAATTTTCTTATAAATTGGCAAACAGGGTCTTTTTGAGTCAGATTCCCGAGACTTAACAGTTGTCTTTCTTTTTGAAATTGTGTATGTGTAATTGCGAATGGCTATGTGAACATATCCACTGGGTGCGTCTCAAGAGTTAAAGATATATCATCTAAAGACTCCTTACTCAAGCCATCCCTAAGAAGTTAATTTGTCATCGCGATTATCAGACACCATTCCTAAAGAATGACAACGAGTGTTGCAATTAAATCGTGCACATTTGAAACAACACCCATTTGCTTAGCTCTACGTTCTTTGCATATGTGCTTCTTCCAAATCCAGGCAGATGTGAAATAAAAGAGTCAGAAGACTCACCTGCCAATCGGACTCGTGCTTCAATTACCAACGAATATCATTAGGAATACCATGGATTGGTCAATAACCTCTCCGTTCCAAGCGAGCTTTGTATACTTTCATCAGGGATTTTTGAGGGAGAGAAGGAAATTGCTTGTGAAGATTTGCGAGAGCTTCTTCCATCTTGAAATGACTAAACCTGCAAAAATTAAACACACAAAAATAAAACACCACCAAATCACAATATATACACAAATTTGCATGGGTTGCCCCCTGCTAGCGCTAAGTTTAAAGTCGTCAGCTAGACGTGGCTTCTCGAACGTTAAGCTGGATCTGAAAGTATAACACTTTCTTTTTGTCGCTCAAATGATTCTCCCCAGTAGTGCTTGACACGCTTGTTTTTAACCTTGAAAGTTTGTTAGCATCAGGATCATGTATCTCAACGGCTCTATTTGGTAAAAACTTTGGTGATCACAAATGGACCTGACTACCGTGATTTTGGCTTCCATGGGAAGAATTTCACCCTTGATTTGTTTAACAGTACCTTCTGCCCTGGTTCCAGTTGTATGCGCACTAACTCTCATTTTTTCAGTCTTTTCTTGCCTTTTTCTTTGTACAATTTGGCATCCTCAAAAGGCTGATTGTGAAATTCCTCCAATTCGTTGAGCTGGTGGAACTTTTTTCTCTTGTGCTTTGTAGAGCAAGTATTGGCTCTTTTAGTGCAAAAGATGCTTTATCTTTAGGCTCCATAGACAATTGACATGTTTAAGTTTGTCAGTAGAACTTTGTCTTTCATCAGAGTTCTGAATGGTAGTGTATCACATCGAGTTTGAAACATTCCTCATTTTTTCATCATCTGGGAAATTCATGGCCTTGAAAACATTGAATGTTACTTCTTGGTCTGTACCCTCATGGTTAGTTCTCCTTTTTGTACATCAATAATGGTTCGACCTGTAGCCAAGAATGGTCTCCCAAGGATGATTGGCACGTCTGCGTCTCTCCTCCATATCAAGGACAATAAAATCTGCTGGGAAAATGAATTTGTAAACCTTGACCCAGCAATCCTCAACTACGCCTCTTGGAAATACGAGCGTTCTATCAGCAAGTTACAGTGAGACTGATGTTGGCATTGTTTCTCCAATCTGTAATTTCCTGAAAATAGAGAAAGGCATCAAGTTAACACTCGCACCTAAATCACACAAAGCCTTACCAAAGTTATGTTCTCCTATGACGCAAGGAACAGTGAAACTGCCAGGATCTTTCAACTTTGGGGGAAGTTTCCTCTGAATGATGGCACTGTATTCTTCTGTTAATGCTACTGTCTCGTAATCTCCCAATCTCCGTTTTCGTGAAAGAATATCTTTCATGAATTTGGCATAGGTGGGCATTTGTTCCAACGCTTCTGCAAATGGAATGTTGATATGCAGCTTTTGAAGATTTCCAGGAACCGAGAAAACTGCTTGTCCAATTGTTTCTTCTGAAGACGTTGAGGAAAAGGTGGAGGTGGAGTGATCTGTTCTTTTCCTTTGCTTCTTTTCCTCCATCTGTTGCTTTGTTTCTTTTGGAACTTCCTCAGCATCTGTTTTGACTCCAACATCTTTGTTGATTCAGTACCGCTTTTTAACATGATGGCATGACATTGCTCCTTCCCCATGTTCCTTGGATTTGGCTCTGTGTTGCTAGGAAGGGTACCTGGCGGTCTGTAACTCTGAGCATTGGCTAGTTGTCCCATTTGATTCTCCAGTATTTTAATAGAAGCTGAATGGCTTTGAAATATAGTGTCATATCTTGCTGCTTGAGAGTCGTGTTTTGCTTCCATCTTTTTTAAGTAGGTCAACACTTCTGTTATTCCTGATTCATTTGCCTGCTCCTGGCCTTTGTTCTGTTGCTGGAATTCAGGTGGATAGTTCTGCTGTTGGCCTGAATTGTTGCTCCATGATAAATTAAGATGATTCTTCCACCATGGGTTGTAGGTGTTGGAATATGAATTGTTCCCTTGTCTGTTGAAATTGCTGACATAATTCACCGTTTCTTTAAGTTGGTTTGACTCTGGTGTTCCTCCATATGGTGAACTTGTGGATCCAGTGATGTTCACAACTTGCGTGCTAAGTGTTTCTAGACATTTGCATATCTGATCCAGCCTGGTATTCACTGCTGTGTTTGCTCCAACTTCATAAATTCCTGCAATTCTTTGGATCATGCTCCTTTCTGTTGGCCACAAGGAATTGTTGTTGGCCATTTCTTCGATTAGGTCCCAGGCTTGATCTTCTCCTTTTGCCATTAGTGCTCCTCCAGCAGCAGCATCGATTGTGGTTCTCATTATTCCAGAAAGTACATTATAGAATGTTTGGACTTGAAGCCACTTTGGAATCTCATGGTGAGGACATTTCCGGAGTAAATCTTTGTACCTTTCCAAGCTTCGCAGAGGGATTCTGAATCTTGTTGTACAAAAGATGTGATGTCATTCCTCAATTTTCCGGTTCTGGCTGGTGGAAAGTACTTTGCAAGAAATTTGGTGGCTAAAGTGTTCCAAGTTGTGATAGAACCTGCTGGTAGTGAATGTAGCCAAGCTTTAGCTCTGTCTTCAGGGAATATGGAAAAACTCGCAGTCTCATTGCTTCTTCTGATGCTCTGTTGTAGTTAAAAGTGCTGCAAACTTCCAGGAAGTTGCTGATGTGGGAATTAGGATCTTCAGTTGCATTCCCCCCGAACTGAACTGACTGCTGAATCATCTGAATGCATGTTTTGATGTCACACGCATTTGCTGGTAAGGGAGGAAGTACAACACAGGAAATAAGTCTGTCAACCACCGGAATGGTTCTGTCTCGAATGGGAATTGGTGGTGCGACGTTCAAAGGTTCAGGTTCCATGTTGACTAAAGCTTCTTGGCCTTCTCCCCTTTCCCTTCTCAACTGTCCGATGGTTCTTTCAATTTCTGGGTCAAGCGGTCGGAGTTCAAAGCTCTGGTTCGTCTCATGAAGTTTCTGAGAACCTGAAACACAAGAAAACAAAAACAATAAGTAAAAAGAAATAGATACAAGTAAAGGTATCTAACCCCTAAACTAATAGTAAAAGATAAATAAGTCCCCGGCAACGGCGCCAAAAACATGACCGGCGTAACACACACGTATAACGCAAGCGCACGTATTGTTCAAGTAGTATAAAAATATCGATCCCACGAGGACTTAATATCTAAACTATTAATTTTATGAGGTCAAATGATTACTAATATCTAACAAGTTGATTGATTGATTTGAAATGGTGACGATTCTAAATTTAAAACAAGTAAATACAATGGTTCGAAAGTAGGTTTAAGAAAATTCAATATTAAAAACTATCTAGGGTTGTGATTTCTTCCAATATCATTTTAAAGATGAAATGATTATCTTATAGTTGGGTAATATATTGATTTATTAACCTGGAACACTAAATTATGTAAAAGCCTCTTCCGATGGTCAATTACAAATACCTAATATAATCCAATTGAACCATATGTCTATGTCAACCAAATTACCTAGATTCATTAAGTTTGAGTTCCAATTATGGCTACCCTCGCCCGACAGGTATATTCCTATCCTGTAAGGAAATCTATTAAAGGGTTATCTATCCTCAAGGAAGATCGTGGGCTATTGAGTCTAAGGTCTAAACTTAAAATCCATATGTCTAGTTCATTTTAAGTTACCTAATCAATTTTATTAATGGCCAGTTAATAAAAAGCATTAAGATTAAGATGCAATAAATAAACCTTTATATTACCCAAACTATAATTTAACCACTTATAAACCGGTGATATTGGTTTCATCACAACCCCAGATAACTAGCTTAGTTACGACACATATTTACAGGTGTAAAACTTAAATAAAATAAAAGACATTAAATAAATTGCTGAAATTAAATAAAGTAAAAGTACAATAAAAGAAAATGCTGGGGGTTAGAGGATCAACTTTTATTACTACTATTTAGATATCTCCCTTAATATAATATATTAACTTTGCGTGATAATTACCAACCAGCCATATAGGCGGTATCCTGATTAAGTCAAATTAATAATTAATTACCAAAAAAAACCACCACCAGGCGGTATCCATATTAAGTCAGGTTAAACCATTTATAATTAATTACCAACCGGCCAATATAGCGGTATCCTCATTAAGTCAGGTTTTTAAATAGTTTTTATATTATAATTAAGGGAGATTAATCTAAAGAATAATAAAAAAGCTTTACCTTTCACCCAGCAAATGAGAATTACCTCCTCATTGCTTGAAAAATAAAAACTGCAAAAGTAAAGAAAGAAAATGTTTGTCGTAAAGTAAATTGCGGAAAGTAAAAACTGAAAAGTAAAGAAAAGAAAGTGCGAACTGAAATTAATTACTGAAAACTAAAAATAAACAAACTAGATACAATCTTCTTATTTATTCATTAAGAATTTCAAAGAAGAAAGTATGAATTTACAAATGAAATGGCTTGGTATTTATAGGCAAAATTTTGCCACCATCAAATCATCCATCAAATTCTCGACAAATCCTT
>SKCR01010432.1:0-22527 GCA_019454045.1 Zanthoxylum bungeanum | reverse complement strand
AAAACAGCCACAACCGAGCAGTCTAGCAGTTCACAGGACCAAAACCGAGCAACATGCAGTGCGAAAAATGGGTCTTGTTCTTATTTCATCAAAAACGAATTCAATGTGAGTTGATCCGCACCTCCTTGATGTGTTCATACTCGTTTTTATGCATGATTTGTTGATCTTGGACTTGATTTAACTCCAACAATGGTATCAGAAGCTAATGGTTGCATAAAAAACGAATTAGGGTTCTGAGCAAATTTGGGGCTTTTTGATTTAAGCATGCTTTTAACAAATTGTTTGTTTAAGAATGCTTGTATATGATTTAATTTGAGTTATGTAATCATTTGATAAAAAAAAAATTTTAATTGATTGATTTTCCCCATTTGCTTAATGTTGGCCAAACTTTAAATTGGGCAAAATCGATTTTGACTTGTTTTGGTTAAATTGATTGTTTAAGCATGCTTGGATGATGTTTAATTGAGATGTGCATGATCAATTTCAAGAAATTTGGTTGGATCCAATTTTCCCCAAAATTGAAGCATGGACCGGAAAATTATGAACCCTTAAATTGGCTTGGCATATTTGTTTTTGATCATTGGGTGACTTAAAACAATTGGGTAATTTGTATTGAAGTTAATTGGATTGAATTTTGATTTGGAACATTTTGCCCAAAATTAGTGGGTTGGGCGAAAATCAAGGCATGAAATTCATGGTGATTTTTGTTGTTTGATTCATTGGATGAGTTAAACTGATTTGGGAAATGATGTGATTGTGATTCAATTGGATTGAAACCGAATCGAATTGAAAAACCCCTAATTGCCGAGACTTGAAAGCATGTAAATTGGGTTTGATTTTAATTGAATTGTGTTGGACACTATTTGGTTGTTAAAGTGCATGATTAGTTAGGCTAATTGATATTTTAGAAATGTTAATTAGGTAATTGATTGTGTATTACACTTAGGTTAATTAATGTGAAATTTGGAATTTTATAAGTTAATAATTTGGGCTTGATTTGGAAATTGGGCTTGTTAGGTTGTAATTGGGTTTTGGGCTTTGTTGTAACAAAGTTGGGTTTATGCAAAATTGGTTGGATCCAATTAGGCCCAAAACCGAATCCAAAAGGTCCAATTATGACTTAATGGACCTTAATTATTTAATTGGGCCTAATGGGCCAAAATTAATTTAAAGGCTTATGGGGTAACTCCCGGATTGGATTTTGGTTGTTCGGTTGACCCGAGTTGACCAAAAGTCCACGCCTTATAGAAATTAATTAAAGCCGTTGGACTTTAATTAAATAAAACATTAGATGTTAATCGGGCTTTGAGACCGTTGCGATTAAATTTGGAATTTAAGTCGTAAAGGTTCATTAATAAAAGTGTAATATTTAATTTGGAATTAAATAATGAATTAGAATTAAATACGTATTAAATTGGATTTAATCATGTATTTAATTTAATTTGTAGAAATGTACTTTGAGTACGTGTTCGCAATACGAGTTTGACTCGAACAAAATCAAATCTTTGTTTTGAACATTGGATGATCACTAATAATCAAGATTAATTAATTTGATGTGATTGATTGATAACATGCTTGTATGAATACATGGTTGTGATGTTTGAATAATGCATATCGGATGGATATAGCCGGGTGGGGCGATTTTTGGAAATTGTATAAATTTGATTTATTAAATTGGACCTGCGTGTCCAGCCTTATCTCCTATTTCTTTGTATCTCTTCTCACCTATTCCCCTCCATGTAAAAAAGGTTTTCTTTAGAGTTGTAGTGTAACGGGTAGAAGTAATACAAGTGCTAGCGGGAGAGAGAAAGAGAAGATTTGATCTAGGATCAATGTGTAAAGTATCCATCCGCATATCATTATTATTTCATACTCGCTTTATTATGTATTAGAATGCATGTTTAAGGGTGTATGATGATGAGACCTAACAAAGATAATTAAATGGTAGCCAATTTGCACGCGAAAATCCCTCAATCTCTATATTAAGCAAATATCCTTCCATTGAATGATTCTTGTTCAAGATCCGAAGTTGGCATTGGTTGTGTTTGACCAAAGTCAAGACCTTTGTCAATCAAGGATGTACTTGAATCATGAGAGAGTTTTGTTGCATATCGGTGTCTTGTCCAAATCGTGATTTTTATTGGCCAAAGTCAAGGTCACTTTTTTGTCCAATGACATTGATTACGAAACTTTCCTCATCAATGGGTCCCGCTTAACTGGAATCATTAGGTTGTTTTTGGCCAAAGCCAAGGCCTAGATGATTCGGAGGATATGGTTAGGAAATGTAATGGATACATTGACATTATACATATGTTCGGACTTGGATGTCCACCTAACCGGATCTAGGAATTGGATGAGATCCAATTGATCATAGAGATCTACCTAAGTTGATTATCATACAATTTTTGTTGGACCAAAGTCAGGATTGTATGATACTTTAACGGGATCCTAGCCCACTAGGAAACACGGTTTCCCGAGTACTCCACAGAGGGTTAGAGACTCGACGAAAAATAGTGGGAGGCAAGTATTGAATTTGCAACATTCGTTGAATACTCGCTAAACACGCTCATTTTATTTACTCGTCATATTAATCAAAAGTATTAGTCGGACTAATATTTATATTGTTTTAAAAAATATATATAGTTGGACTATATACAAACTCATTCAATATATAGTTGATTTTATAATGGATTTTAGTAATCAATATAATTGAATTAAATGATAGTTGATTTTATAATTGGATTATAGTAATCAATATTAAAATTATAGTTGATTAAATAATTGGGTTATTGTAATCATTATAATAAATAGTACCTTAATAAATTGATTAAATAGTTGGACTATTAAAATCAAGAAAGAATTGAAAAGTTGAATATTTAAAATATATAATCATTGGATTAAATGTTTTAAGTGATTTAATTTTCAATTGGGAATTAATAATAGGTTAATTTATTTGATAAAATAACTTATTATGACTAAGCCCAAAATTAAGCAAATAGTAGAGCATAAAATCTTTGGAAGATTTATGTGATGATGACTTTAGTGCTTAATTAATATACTTATAATAAATCTATCTTTAGATTTAAAAGTATTAAAATTGCAATTATAATCTTGGATAATTAATTGACTATTCTAGTGAGAAAAGTCAAAGTTTGCAATTGGGCATGTAGCACAAGGTGCACATCATTTCAATATTCTGAACCCAAGGATTGGCCAAAGGTTTGTGAAATATTGAAAAGGATAATTGACATATCCGTAGCGACTACCATTTGGATATGGAAGACACGGAGGAATTAAAGATAGGGCGAGGCTCTAACTTTAAAAATATTTGTCAAAGTTATGTTTACTACTAGTATTGAAATTGGATTTTAAATACTTAGTGTGGTACATAATACATATATGTATCGACATTCAGAATCCGCTGTGAGCTGGATACTGGCTTCAAGCCGAGATTTCTCTGCGAATTGGAAACGGGACGAAGTCGCTGTTTCGACCGTAGATACCTAAGTTTAGGAACTACCCTTAGGGTATGTACTTAAATTAGGAAATGTTATAAGTAACTAGTTTAACTATAGAATTATCTTATATCAGTGTTTAATCCATTGGATAAAACCTTTATATTCTAGAACACTAAAGTGTTTCATTATATAAAGTTGATACTGAGATAAATACATTGGATGAAATAACAGAATTTATATTTTGAATATAAAGAAAAAAATCTCAAACATATAAAATGACAAATAAATAGCTCAAATTGATTTGATCAATAGAGACTTATTTGTGGCATTGTTGTCGAGGACACAATTATAGAAGACTCGTATATCCACACTTTTTAAGAGTGGGTACTAGGACTGATTTGACTATTCAAATAAGGTCTACGAAATAGTTTATTAGGTTAAATACCTAAATACTATTTACTTGGTAATAGTAAAAGGGCCACCGATCTGTTAGCCCTATTCATGGTGAAGTAAGTGGGCCCATATCTAGCTAGGCTAGATGTGAACATGAATATTTCGTGACCTTAACGGATGTGACATCACGTTGTGGTTATGTGTTTCTTTTGAAGAACACAGATCGGAAACTTTAGAGTTTCGACACGAAGTAGAAAAATAGATCGGCTATAGTATTATGCCGCCACGGTAAAACCGTAATGGAAAATACTTAAGCAGTAAGTTTCATACGTACATCAAAGAGTACGGTATTCTTTCAGATGAGGACATGATAAGGTTTATCACAAGTCGCTCAGAGCTACTATCTCCTTCAACCGGATATGTATTAACAGTGCTAAACTTATTTAGAATAAGGTTCCATATAAATCTGTTTGACAGATATCATATAGGATATGAACAGGGAAGAAACGAGGTTTCTCATTCCTGATAATTTGGGTATGCCAGGCATAGCATTTGGATGATACCAAACTAAGGACCCAAATTGGATAAGTGCCAATATAGGTTATCTTAAGGGAAACTTAAGTATAGTACTTATAAATCCCACATGAGAACAATATGATTGTTGCTCACCATGCGGTTTTCCTGAGAGAAATACCGATATGCAGTGGTCAGTGGGAGGATCAAAGGCACGAAGTCCTTAATGGAACACAAATAGTTCATCTATGATGAATCTATACCATTAATCTTCAAATACACAAGAAACTATTAGATCGGATAGAGTCAGAAAACAACCTTAGGTATGTGTTTCTGATCTCACCCCATAATGATGTCAATCTTATGAAGGTGTACCATCCGACTACGTTGTGAGGAAGTGATACGAGGTATCGACTCCCTGTTATGGCAAAGTGCCATGAGTCCGAAATGGATTCCATGTATAACAACTATGTTTGGATACTAGTTGTTGTACCACAAGGCATTGTGCCTATGGTACATTAAACGTCTTAAGGAAGACATACATGGAAGGCAACATACCAACGTACAAAGCTAAGCTTTTGACGGAAAGGTATCGTTATCAACATTATGTTAATAACGGTTCAACCTTTTACCTGTTGCCATGGTAAATCCATTTTGAAAATGCTTGAAAATAACTGTATATTTCATTTATGAAATGTGTCAGTTATAAATCAAAATCGCTTTCCTGAAAAGGAAACCTTTTGGAGAATGTTTACAACATCCTGACGATTTTGTATAACCGACAAACAAGGTTTGCGGGTTATTCGATCCATGTTTGGATCAATGCAAGCATAAGGTTCTTGGAACTGACGTTTTGAAATAATCATAATAGTTTATGATTTGACTCAAAACGAAATAATTCTTGTGTATATAAGGAGGTTAGTGGGAGAGCGCACTGACAGTAAAATTCCCATAAAGCTATTGTTGAAAGCTTGGCTTTCAATAGAAATTCTCCGTAGAATTCTGGGGAGTAACAACCTTTATTCAAGGAATAAAGATCTACTGGGATAGATTTGGAGTTTGTTAACACTCTCTGGGAAATTGTACATTTAAAATGTACTTGTATTGGTGTCTCATACGCTTCGAGCATATGGAGTCACAATCGGATCAATCCAAGTGATAGTCACTGGATTGAAGTTAAGAACATCTGTTAGTATCTCTGAGAACTAAAGATGCTATCTTTTACTATGGAGAAGGAGAACTTGAAGTGACTGGGATCACTGCAGCAAGTTTCCAAACGATTAAATACTGCGGTACTATAAAGTTTGAACACCGGGACAGTGAGCTGGAAATCTTCCAAGCAAGATAACTGTTGCCGAATAAACAACAAATGCGGATTATTGCTGCAGCTGAGGCAGCAATAGAAGTCTTTTGGGTCTAAAGTGAATCTAATTAGATTAGATATAGTTCTGTTAGCAGCTGAGCTAGGCGTCAGCACAGGCTAAGGAATTAAAGGTCTCATCGACGATCCAGATATATACTTCTATATCATCTGATTCGTTCGGATCATACATCGTGGCGATGTGATGATCGTGTAAATCGCGTCAGACGATAATTAAGCAAATCCGCTGACGAAAAACCTTTCCTCAGCAATTTGAGCGAATTGTACATAGTTCGGGTGTTAGACACTCGAGTGACTGGCTATGTGCCAAGTGGGAGATTGTTGGACAAAATGACCCATAGCGTCACTATTTGCACAGATCATTGTGTTGTTGTAGCAAATTAACTATATGACAAGGAAATTGCACTCTCATCATTAGTGATTAGATCACCATAGATATATAAATGAAGAGAGGTCCATATGATTAGTTCCTGGATTGAGATGATATGAGACAGTATCAGTCCACGAAGGATTAATCATTAAATATCCCTAGCCGTAGTATTATCGAGACAGGACATCGATAATGCGGATAGGCTAGTATTGCACTTGTGCGTGTTGTGAGGGCACAACGGCATAGTTCTCATATATATAAGTATTGGATACTTATGCAAGTGCGATAGGAGGTCGTGTTTCACCGATGGTACGGGAAACAGCTTCGCTCTGGATAGACCCCTCGGAATCCCATTGGTATTATGACTATGTGTCTATGGGAGGCCGAAATCAAGGTAGGTGTGTATAGTCTTAACCTGAGACTTGCATCGCTAATACTTACGATAATCGATAAACTTTGGTTTTGGTGGTAGGGGACTTTTAACAGTTCTGAGTACACCACTTCTGGGTTTATCAGAGAGTCGTAGAGTATTGGGTGTGATGTCAAGACGGAAGTGTCACTTCAGTCATATTGGAGTTGATGTCACGCAGATACGGTACTAGTGCTCTTGAGTGTTGCGCAACCAATCGGGATATTGTGACCAGGTCATGTATATCCGATTATAGAGACTATGTTACCAGACATCCGACATGTGCTTCGGACGGGGCAGACACTTATCCAGCCCCAGCCCTAGCACGTGACTATCCGATACTGGGCCAATATACACAATACTACGGTATACTACGCTTGATACAGATCTATATATTCCTGTAAGAATATTTCTGGAGAATTGGGTAGGCATGGCGCTTTGCTAGAAGCCAACCTTGTCTTGTAAATCGATATAAACGTAGTACGAGGTACTTACGTGTTCGGACAGTCCGACGATCGTATTTACTGCCAACATATCCGGAGATCTCATGGGTCGCTTCCTGAAGATTCACCGATGATGTATAACTCGCACTTAATTAATCAGGGATTAATTAGAAGAGAGAGATAGAATTAATCTGGGATTAATTCGATGAGAGAGAAAATTAATCTGGGATTATTTGCGGAGATATTTTATCTGGGATAAAATATTAATTAAAGAGAGAGAACGATTAATTTGGAATTAATCGATAAATTAATATATTCGATATATTAATCGAAATTGGATTTTGACGCGGAATTAAAATTAGATTTTAATTCGGGCGAACGAATTAATTTAGAATTAATTCGTTAGCGATGTGAATAGTGATTTCGCTAGGCGTAATCATTTAATTACGACGCGACAGAAAATTCGTTAATTTGGAATTAACGAACCCGAGCCTGAGAGTGATTGCGAGCGCATTCGCATTTCGAATTCGAGCGCGGCACACGAGTCACATCAAGCGTCAAATCGTTTGTCACATCATGCGTCAATCAATTGTCACTTTGAGTGATGTGACTTGACAACATGTCACTTTATTAAAGTGATGTGATGTGACTTAAAGTAAAAAGTAAAGGAGATGGAATATGAAAGGTTTGGAATATATATATGTTTTATTTATTTTTTGAAAATAAATGAATATATATATTACTTTTTCTTTTCCCTTTTTACAATCATTATTCGGTCCTCTCTCTCTCCAACATGCAAAGGCATCGGTTTCCTCATTTTCCCTCTCTTTCTCCTCTCATCTTCTTCACGGCTTCACTGCCGATTTTCTTCTTGATTTTTCTGGTTTCACCGAATTTTTGAGAAGCAAATTGAAGAAGAAGCTTAGTGCTAGCACACCATGAGTGATACATAGGTGATAGGGAAGTGTCTTCATGAGCTTGGTTTTAATTTTTGAAGCTTGAAGCTTGGAGCTTCCATGGAAGTCATCCATGGCCGAAAATGGTGGAGTTCAAAACAGCCACAACCGAGCCATTCTAGCAGTTCACAGGACCAAAACCGAGCAACATGCAGTGCGAAAATGGGTCTTGTTCTTCATTTCATCAAAACCGAATTCAATGATGTGAGTTGATTCCGCACCTCCTTTGATGTGTTCATCATACTCGTTTTTATGCATGATTTGTTGATCTTGGGACTTGATTTAACTCCAACACACTGCTCCGTTATTCAAACAAAAAATGTACCCGGATTGCGACTTGTAGTCATCCTTGTCGGTTTGGAAACTTGCATCGGTATACCCACGATACCGCAAGTTTCCACCTCCATAAATTAAGAAAGCATCCTTAGTTCGTTTAAGATACTTAAGGATATTCTTAACTGCTATCCAGTGACCTTCACCTGGATCGTCCTGATAGCGACTTCACATGCTCAAAGCATATGAGACATCAGGTCGTGTACATATCATGGCATAAACTGATCGATCCGACTGCCGAGGCAAACGGTATCCGACTCATGTTGTCTCTCTCTTCCTGAGTCTTAGGACACATATCCTTAGACAGAGAGGTACCACGTACCATTGGAACCAATCCCCTCTTGGATTGTTCCAGGTTGAATCGCTTCAACAATTTATCAATGTATGTACTCTGGGAGAGTCCAAGCAGCTTTCTAGATCTATCCCGGTAGATCTTTATTCCAAGAATAAAGGCTGCTTCTCCCAGATCTTTCATGGAGAATTTTAATGAAAGCCAAGCTTTCACCGACGTTAGCATGGGAATGTCATTGCCTATAAGCAATACGTCGTCGACATAAAGGACATAAAAGTAAGTGCTCTCCCACTAACCTTCTTGTATACACAAGGGTCATCTGCGTTTTGCACGAAATCATATTCTTTTATGATCTCATCAAAACGCTGATTCCATGACCGTGATGCTTGCTTCAATCCATAAAGGATCGATTTTAACTTACAAACCTTGTTTGAAAGTCTGGTATGATAAAACCGTCAGGCTGTTGCATATAAAATCCTCCAAAAGGTTTTCCGTTAAGGAAAGCGGTCTTAACGTCCATCTGCCATATCTCGAAGTCGAAATATGCAGCTATTGCAAGCATTATCTGAATGGATTTAATCATGGCAACGGGTGAGAAGGTTTCGTCATAATCAATACCATATTGTTGACGATACCCCTTCGCTACAAGCCTAGCTTTGTACGTTTGTACGTTGCCATCCATGTCGGTCTTCTTCTTGAAGATCCATCTGCATCCAATAGGCTTTACGCCTTCTGGTGCATCAACCAGTGTCCAAACTTGGTTGGCGTACATGGAATCCATCTCGGACTTCATGGCTTCTTGCCATAAAGCGGAATCGATATTTTGTATCGCTTCCTCATACGTAGCCGGCTCATTATCCTCAATAAGATTAATATCTACATGAGGTGAGATCAGGAACCCATACCTCTCAGGTACTGTTCTGACTCTCTCCGACCTACGCGATCCTTGTGTATGTGAAGTTTATGGTACAGACTCATCCCGGACGGTCTGTTCTTGTTCCGTCGTTGATTCATTGCCAGGAACAGTATCATACGATCTTCATCGAGTTCTACTTTCCTCCCACTTACCACTGCATTTACAAATCTTTTCAAGAAAAAATGCTGTAGAGCAACAAATACTTTGTGTTCTTGTGGGTGATAGAAGTCAAATCCTTTGGTTTCCCTAGAGGGATCCTACGAAAAGGCATTTATCAGATTTGGGTTCAAGTTGGTGGTACCTTCCAAACGTTTAACATATGCCCAGCATCCCCAAATCTTCAGGAAAGAGAAACCTGGTTTCCTTCCTGTCCATATCTCATATGGAGTCTGTTCAACAGACTTCGACGGTACCTTATTCAAAATAAGTATAGCATTGTTTAATGCGTATCCCCAGAAGGATATTGGTAGCTCAGTGCGACTCATCATTGACCTTACCATGTCCAACAAGGTGCGGTTCTCCGTTCGGACACACCATTAATTGCGGTGTTCCAGGAGGAGTCCACTGTGAAAGAATACCATATTCTTTCAAGTATTCTTGAAACTCATAACTTAAGTATTCGCCACCACGGTCTGACCGTAATGTCTTAATACTCTTCCCTGTTTGTTTCTCCACTTCGTGTCGAAACTCTTTGAATTTCTCAAAAGTTTCCGATTGTGTCTCATAAGATACACATAACCGTAACGAGATGCATCATCTGTAAAGGTTACGAAGTAGTGAAATCCACCTCTAGCCTGGCTAGACATGGGCCCACATACATCAGTATGAACGAGAGCCAACAGTTCTGTGGCACGTTCACCTTTACGGCTAAAGGGTGATTTAGGCATTTTGCCTAAAAGACAAGATTCGCAGACGTCATATGAATTGGGATCAAATTCGTCCAAGTACCCACTCTTGAAAGTGTGGATATGCGAGTCTTGTTGATGTGTCCTAGACGACAATGCCACATATAAGCTTATCTTTTAGATTACTTCTTTTGAGCCTTTTGTTTGTCATTTTAGGAGATTCATTTATATTCAAAATATAAAGACCGTTATTTGCAACAGCTGTGCAAATTTCTGCATCATTTTTATATAAATAACACCCAGGTTTCTAAATACAAAAGTGTGTAACCCTGCTGGGTTAACAGGGATACAGATATAATATTCCTAGTTAAACTAGGTACAAAATAACAGTTCAAAAGTTTAAGTACATGCCCTGAGGGCAGTTCTAAAACAAAAGTCCCTACGGCCAAAACAGCAACAGGTGTTCCGTTTCCGACCGTAGATCCATCTCCCCGCTATCCTTTATCTGCAGATCCTGCACATCAGTACAAATAGGAGCACCACAACCAGAATCAAAAATCCAATTTTTAAAACTAGAAGTATTCATATTTATCTCAAACAAAAATACCAGAGGCGATAGCCTTGCTAGCCTTGATATCCTCCCTCTGCCATTGCCCATTCGGCAGTCACGTTTCCAGTGACCCCTCTTGCCCGCAGTTGAGGCAGATGTCGGGAGATTTGTCATTTGGCTTCCTAGAAGCCACTGTCAACTTGCCTTTGCCCTTTTTCTTGAACTTCTCTTCCTCGCACCTTCAATTGCCTTGGGCCCAGCCCTTGGCGCATGAGAGGTCGATGCATAATTTGCCCTCGCGCTTTGCTCCCCTTTAGGAGTTCCCTTTCGGACTCCTTCAGCACGGAAAACAACTCTCCAAGAGTGTGTGTCAGTATCCATCAACTTATAGTTGATGATGATTTGTTTCCAAGTATCGGGTAGCGATTGTAATAGCATATCAATCGCCTCCAAGACAATGCCCATCTTGGCTAACTCATCTATGTTAGCGATCATTTGAGTCCCGTGGACTCAATGATGCGCCGTCTGTCATCCGGGAGCAGAAGAGTTTCCTTACTAGCTCGTACCTCTCCATCCGCTTGTTGGTGCGGTGGAGATCACGCAATCTTGCCATCATGTTATAGGGATCCAAGTCCCTGTACTGGCGTCTGAAGTGCTGGGTCATTGCAGCTAGCATAACTGACTGAGCTTGGTCACAATCGTCACTATGAGTCTTCCATAACTCTAGCTCCAGTGGCTCAGTGGGTTTAGGCGGGAGAGGTCTCTGAATAGTATACAACACCCTCTCAGCCCCAAGCACTATCTTGAGGTTCATTTCCCAGTCGGCAAAGGGACAAAGTTTGTCCCTTTGCCAGTCATCTTGACAACTATAGTCCAACTATAAAGTCAACGATGTTATGGGTACAGTCAAACTGTTACAAGTAAAATAACAATATATTAGTCCAACTAATTATTAAAATATTGACAAAATATTTTGAAAGACGCGTAAGGCTAAGTATCTGAACGAAATTGCAAATTCAATAATAGCCTCCCACTATTTTCTTCAAGTCTCTAACCCTCTGTAGAGAACTCGGGAAATCGAATTTCCTAGTGGGCTAGGATCCCGTTAAATAACACACAACCTTGACTTTGGCCAATAAAAGCTGTATGCTATTTAACTTAGGTAGATCTCTATGATCAATTGGATCTCATCCAATTCCTAGATCCGGTTAGGTGGACATCCAAGTCCGAAACATATGTAAAATGTCAATGTATCCATTACATTTTCCTAACCCTATCCTCCGAATCATCTAGGCCTTGGCTTTGGCCAAAAACAAACCTAATGATTCCAGTTAAGCGGACCCATTGACGAGGAAAGTTTCGTAATCAATGTCATTGGACAAAAAGTGATCTTGACTTGGCCAATAAAAATCACGATTTGGACAAGACACTGATATGCAACAAAACTCTCATGATTCAAGTACATCCTTGATTGACAAAGGTCTTGACTTTGGTCAAAAACAAACCAATGCCAACTTCGGATCTTGAACAAGAATCATTCAATGGAAGGATTTGCTTAATATAAATTGAGGGATTTTCGCGTAATTGGCAACCAATTTATTTATCTTTGTTAGGTCTCATCATCATACACCCTTAAGCATGCTTCTAAAACATCATAAAGCGCGTAAAGTAAATTAATAGTGATATGCGGATGGATATATAAACAACACTTGTTCCTAGAACAAATCACTCCCTTTCCTCTCCCCGCTAGCACTATTCTACTACTACCCAATTACATAATACAATAAGAGAAACCTCATTTACATTGAGGGGAATTAGGTGAGAAGAGAATACAAAGAGATAAAGAGATAAGGCTGGACACGCAGGTCCAATTTATAAATTCCAAATTTACAATAATTTCTAAAATTACCCTTTCCCTTCTAATATCCATCCGATATACACTATTCATTCATCACATACATATATATTCAAACAAGACATGCTTTTACAACCAATCTAATCCAATTAATTAGTCTTTGTTAAAGTGATCATCCAATGTTCAAACAACGGTTTGATTTTGCGCGAGTCCAACTCGATTGAGAATAAGTACATAAGGTACGAATTCGCGAATTATATCGAACTACTTATTAAATCTAATTTAATTCGTATTCAATACTAATTCAATTATTTAATTCCAAATTAAATGTTTACACTTTTAATGTGCTTTAAAGACTTAGATTCTAAATCTAATTCTATTGGGTCTCAAAGCCCAACTAACATCCAATGTTTAATTTAATTCAAGTCAAATGGCTTTCAATTGATTTATTAAGGCTTGGGCTTTGGTCAATGTGGGTCAAACCCAATTACCAAGCCCAAATAAGGAATCACCCTTAAATGCCATAAAACCAATTTTAAGCCCATAAGGCCCAATTAAATTATTAAAGCCCATTATATTATATTTGGACTTAATGGAGTGATTTAGGCCCAAATTGGATCCAATCCTTTTGGCCCAAATCTACTTGGTCCAACCAAGCCCATTATGTCCAATACAATATTAAAAGCCCAATTCACCAATTAAGCCCATTAATTAAATTTTAATATTCCAAACATTAAAGTCCAATTAATTAAAGTGTATAACCAAGATTAATTATTAAACCAAATATTTCAAAAATACCCATTTAATTTATTAATCATCTATTTTTCAAAATAAATGTCCAACATTAATTTTAACAAAAATCAACTCCTTTACATGTCCATTATGTATTCGGCCAAGGTGAGTATTTTGTGTCGATTTGTTTTTCAATCCGATTGAATTACTAATCTACGTCCCGTATACGTTCTAAGTCATCCAATGATCTTAAACACAAAAAATTCCAATACATCCAATGTACATACCCATTCGGCCAAGGTTAAATTTTTGGGAAAAATCATCCAATGCATTTTTCTCAAAATTGATTCCATATAACATCATTCTATATACATGTAAGCATACTCATTCATCAAATTTCACAAGAACATGCTTCAATCAATTTTACCCAAATTTTAACCTAAAGTATTTCATGCTTAAACCTAGCTCAATGATACCATTGTTGGTTTCTATAATATGTCCCAAGGAAAGATTAAGCATATGAAATACAACAATGAATATATATTAAAAGATGAAGTATGGCGGAATCATACTTACAAAGCTTTTGTGATGAGAAGTGATGAAGAAAATCTTTGAATCTCCAAGCTTCAAGTTTCGGCCAAGGGAGGAAGAAGAGTTGAAGCTCCAAGCTTTGTGTATTCCAAGCTCTTTGATGGTTTCCCTATCACCTCCTTTGATCCTTCAATGTGCTAGCAACAATGGAGAAAAGAAAATCCAATCTTCTTTGCCCTTTGGAGTTCACGACATTGTGAGAGAGAGAGGAGAGTGTTTTTGTGTAATTCATTTTTGTTACCAAAAATCAATTTATATTTATGCCATAATATTTATTAAATTAATAATAACTTATGACACAAATCATGCAATGGCTTAGAGTGTCAAACACTCAAACTCCATGCAAAACAATTGAGTGTATTGTACACTATCACCATGCAATGCATTAACAATTAAATAATGCATATAATGACATGTGTCATGTGGGCCCCACACATTTCCAAATGAAAGTGGGCCCACGTGCACTCACGCGTTCGGGTTCGATATTTCCGAAATACCGAACTTACGTCGCGACGTTAATTAAACCGAATTTAAATAAATAATTGCGCCTAGCGAAATTATTATTTACGTCGCTAACGAATTAATTCTAAATTAACTCGTATGCCCGAATTAAAATCTAATTTTAATTTCACGTCGAATCGAATTTCGATTATTATATCGAATATAATAATTTTATCGATTAATTCCAAATTAATCGTTCTCTCTCTAAATAAGGCACTTATCCAAGATAAAGTTTCTCCGCAATTAATCCAAGATTAATTAAGTCCGAATCAAATATCATAGGTGAATCTTCAGGAAGCGACCCAAGAGATCTCCGGATATGTTGGCAGTAAATACGGTCGTCGGATAATCCGAACACGTACGTACCTCGTACTACGTTCTTACCGATTCACAAGACAAGGTGGCTCCTAGCAAAGCACCATGCCTACCCAATTCTCCAGAAATATTCTTATAGGAATATAAGATCTATATCAAGCATAGTATACCATAGTATTGCGTACATCGATCCAGTATCGGATGATCACATGTTAGGCCTAGGGCTGGAGATGTGTCTGCCCCGTACGAAACATATATCGGACATCAAGCAACTTGTCTCTTTAAATCGGACAATCCTGACCTGGTCATATTGTCCCGACGGTTGCAACCTTTTATAGAGAACTAGTTCTGTGTCCTGCGTGATCATCACCTCCATATGTCTGAAGTGATACTTCCATCTCGACATCACATCCAGTACACTACGATTCTCGATAACCCAGAAGAGGTGTACACAGAACCGGTTAAGGTCCCCAACCACCAAAACCAAAGTTTACCGATTGTCGCAGTACTAGCGATGTAAGTCTCAGGTTAAGACCATATACACCTACCCTGATGCGGCCTCCCATAGACACGCAGACATACTACCAATGGGATTCCGCGGGGTCTATCCAGAGCGAAGCTTTTTTCGGTACCATCGGTAAAACACACAACCTCCTATCGCACTTGCATAAGTATCCAATACTTAAATATATGAGAACTATGCTGTTGTGCCCTCACAACGTGCACAAGCGCAATACTAGTCTATTCCGCATTATCGATGTCCGATCTCGATAATACTCCGACTAGGGATTTTAATGATTAAACCTTTATGGATTGATACTGTCTCATATCATCTCAATCCGGTATTAATCATATGGACTTTCGCCATTTATATATCAAAGTAAATAATATTACAAAACGGCAAAAGGCAATTTCATTATCACATAGTTAATTTTGTACAATAATACAATATCATTTACAAACAGTGACGCTATGGGAAATAATGTCTAACAGTAGGGATATCATCCCCCATCCCATTCGGAGGCTCCTCATGCCTCACATTCTCAGAATTTCCCCCAGCACGGGCACAGTCATACTAGCCATAGCAGTAGTCAAGGCTTGCAACTGTTCAGCAATCTTGGCGAGATTGTTCTCTAACTGATCCATTCGGGATACCTCGTTACCAGATTCACTCATGGTTATTACTGTCTTCTTGGTGAGTCTTTCCCTTCCCTAACCCAACAGGTATCTATGATGGCTTTTTTAAAACATAAGGGTTAGCATGATGCATGTATGCGTGAGGTGTACGAGGTACATATAACATACTAAATAAATTAAAACTCTCAAACAATTGGCTCGTTATTATTTTAGAATCTTTCGGGCTAATTACCATAGGAGTGAACCCGTCCCAGTTTAAATGGCCCAATGAGTTCACATCTCATGGCAAAGAGCCCGACTAAATCCAAATAGCAATGTTCCGAACACAATCACAAAGCGGCTCATTAATCGCTTAGAAACCTTTGGCCCAATAGTCATGAAATACGTTCTTGTCCCAGTTTAAATGGCCCAATAAGCTCATATCCCATGACAAGTGGTCCAAATAGATCCAAACGACAATGTTCCCAAACACAAGCATAGAAGAAAGATGATGCAAACATGACATGATAATTTCTACACAATGGCCCATCGACATTTTAGAAGATTTGGGCCTAATAGTCATAAGATACGAACTCACCCCAGTTTAAATGGCCCAACAAGTTCGCATTTCTGATAAAAGGTCCAACTGCCTCCAAATGGAAATGGCCCATAAGCACATACTCAAGGAAATAATTGTTACTTTAGTCAACCCGGTCTATGGGTGGTTTAGCAAGAGTATAGACAAAGGCTCTCACTGGCGAAGAATGGCTCACAACTAGGTCTCCCCACTCAAGGGTTCGAGCGACAAGTGAGCACACCCTTTTTTATACACTAAGGTACGTGCCAATGAGCTATGGTGTGTGACGGACTGTCAAATGGATTTCTCGTTGTAGATTCCCTAGAGGGAAGGTGGAGCGAGGCTCACTTAATACCCAAGCCCCTTAGGCTCTTATCGCTTGGTGTCAGGAATAAACAACGAGTCCTCCAATTAGTCCATCACAATAGGCTACGAGTAGATGGCCATCTAGGTGCCTTCACAGCTTTTCCTTCTAGAAAGGTAGTGAGTGAAGGAAGACACCCACCATTACCTAGCCTCAAAAATGCCTTTGATTAAACCCTTACTTTTATCCACTATAGACACGGTCAATTAAAATATAAATCCAAACATTACAAGACAATATTTTCGGGCTGATTCTCTATCCCCAGTGGAGTCGCCAAACTGTAGACAACAGAAACTGGACGACGCATGCTGTACTAGGCTCGCGGCACTAGTTGGGAGTACGGAGTAGCCACGGGGACTAAACCGGAGAATGATGGAGTCGCCACCCGGTGTGAACCGGGAAAATAAGATTTAAGGCCGCACTCACCCCTCGCAAGGGAAGACCTCAAACCGTTGGGTTCGGAATGGTCCCTTACTTATGTCACTTGTAATGAAAGGGTTTATGTAATAACTTAATCATGCTTGAATAACACTCATTTCCAAGGGTATCATGCTTCTAGATTCGCATGCATAGCAATAAAACTTACAGTTAAATTTCCATATACAAATCCCATATCTAAGTTTACATTTAGCATATTTTCATATTCGTATGCAACCTATCCATATATAATATATGTCCAAATTCAAGCATGAAGACAAATTAACATTCCAAAGGCATACAACTTCACAAAAGCACAAACAAAGAACACTCTTGCAAACATGCATACTAAGAAAAGGTATTCAAGTGCATAACAGAAATAGATAACTAAAGAAGTAATACAAATGCATAAAGTTCAAGGATATAACTATATGTTAAGATAGACATGTCATGATGTGGTGCAGGAAGATCGTAATCGTTCGCGTTGCGTTCGTAAACGCGTTCGAACGGTGAAGACAGAAGGTTCTCGTTCGTGATACGTTCGAAACGCGTTCGAACAGAAATGAAACAGAAGGTTCTCGTTCGTATGGCGTCCGAAAATGCGTTCGAACAGAATGAGACCTGATGCTACAGATGTGTGCGCGTTCGAGTAGCGTTTGCTAACGCGTTCGAACGGTAGAGACAGAAGGTTCTCGTTCGTGATGCGTTCGATGACGCGTTCGAACGGGAACTGGCAGATTACATACATTCATATAGTTTTGGATGCGTCATTCAAACAAGATCATCACAACGACATATCTAATCACAAGGACCCTTAAATCATGCATAAAGATTAACATACTAAACAATTAAATCATGCTCAATCACTACCAACTAGTCATGCACAAAGCTATAACATGTTAAACATCCTAATCATGCATAAGAAAACAAATAACACACTAATCTAAATCATACTCAAACACAAGTTTAGATGAAACGAAATACGTGTGTCTTTCATGTGGTACGTGGCATTGTATCCCGAGTACAAACCGCATTACCGTCCATTCGGATTCGGCTACGGAATTTATGTTCGAGTTTCCATCCGATATACCACAAGAATAACACATATTCCGTCCATCCGAAATCACATCACGTAATTAACATGCTAAACTAATTCATACATACTTAATATCATGCTTTCTAAATTATTAATTCATGCGAAGAGGATAAGTATCATATGCCCTCAGGTCTAACCTTTTTTGCGTCTTCTTTTGGAAGCACGTTCCACGGCCGTCGGAAGGGTTGATGTTCCGCAACTTTTCTGGTTCGCTGGTTCCCCTTTTCCTTGGTTATCCTGCTGATTTGCTCACTGTTTTCCCTCTGCTTTGCTGTTGTGTTGTTGCTGTCTATCCTTTCATGTGTGTGTTCAATATGTGCTAGGTATCTCCTAGGTGTATCCTCCGTATATGCTAAGGTTTTTTGGTTGTGTTTAGGGTTCTTTTATAGGCAAGGGGGAAGGGTGTTGGTGGCTTACAACATGCTTGATTTAGGGAGATTCCTCTTAGTGGAGGATTTGGTGGAGAGTGTTTTTTTTGGGAAGTGAGTTGGCTTGTGCTTGCTTTGTCACTTTTGGGTGGCTTTGGGCGTGAGTGTGGCTTGCAAAGGGTGATGGGTGTGAATGTGGCTTAGGTGGACTTTGTTGCTTTGTGCTTGTTCCTTGTTATTCAAGTGGGAGGGGTTGGTATATGATATGAGTTTCATTGTTTGTTTGCAATGAGTGAGGGAGATAATGGAGGATGGTATGGGTGTGTAAGGAAGAAAACTAGTGGAGTGTGGGGTATTGTTGTTTGATTTGTTTATGGAGGATTGGCTTTTTGGTTGTAGGGCACGTGAATGATGGAAGGAAAGGATGATGTGGGGTATGGTGTGTATTTTTTTTGTCATTTGGGGAGGCTTGGGTATTTGGGCTTGGCTTATGGATTCTTGGACCGAGCATAAGCAGAGATCCAACGAGCAAATCGAAGCTAGATAACCAAGTTAAATCCGACAATAATTCCAATTCCCAACTTTACCCTTCCAACGTCCGTTTCCCGCGACTTCCACGACATGAAAAGGTAGTGCCTCCTTACGAGGCTCGTCATTGGGCACGATATGCAAAAATGCAGTGTCTACAGTAAGGAAAATGATAATTGAGTTAAATACCCAAATTTAGAAATTTTTAAATGATTGGTCAAAAATAAGAATTGTGAGGTTAAGGAATTATTGGAGATGATATATTGGCTAGAATATGTGGAATTGAAGATTAATTGAATTTTTTGTGTGTTGATATTGTTATAGAAGTGTTGAGGATGAAATTGGGTAGGATGGACTTGAGAAAGAAAGCACAACAACCTGGAAATCAGGTTCGCGTCGCGACGCCAAGGGGGTTCACGTCATGACACATGATGGAAAATTTAGGGCCGGTTCTGGAACGCTTCTGTCGCGACGCGCAACACTTTGCGTCACTACGCAATGTCAAAATTTTCCCCAAATCAGTTTAATTCAATCCAGTTTCGCCCCAACGTGTTAGAGACCACCAGTTGGGTCTCGTATCAGTTTTTGAATACACCGTACACCATAATAAAATGATGATATGCTTTGAAATATTAATAAGTGCTTGAATGGATAAATTTAGTTTAATTCGAAATATTTTCCACAGCCCATTTTCTAATTAAAGTTGTCAATCGTAGATCATCGCAGGGACCAGAGTTTCCTTAGCGAGCGGGTAATGCCATCCAGACTCCAAGCCTGTGAGTGGACCTCTTTTATCAAACTAATTTTATTTACCAGCTTTGATATCAGACTTATTTTTCTCGCTTTTAGGAGGTTTTATCATATTTTAAGAAATGATTTAGAAAGGAAAATGTTTTATACAGTTTTGAGATACAGAGCATGATTTTCATGTTTTTCGAGGAATGGGGGAAAAACCCACCTCAGTATCCAACTTGACACAGACATGGAATTGACGGACAGCACATGTACACATGTAGAGGTCTGAGGGGACGACGATACGTAACGCCCCGCAGATCCTAGTTTAGGACTAAGGATGGCAGAAGCCCCTAGATACTAGTTATGTATCTCATACTAGTTCTGTATCCCTACGTCATCATCGTCTCCATATGAATGAAGTGATACTTCCATCTTGACATCACACCCAATACACTACGATTCTCAGTATACCCAGAAGAGGCGTACACAGAACCTGTTAAAGCTCCGGATGACCAAAACCAAAGTATACTGATTGTCGCAAGTATTAGCGATGCAAGTCTCAGGTTAAGACCACATACACCTACCTTGATGCGGATTCCATAGACACATAGTTATAATACTAATGGGATTTCGAGGGGTCTATCCAGAACGTAGCTGTTCCCGGTCCAACGGCTAACAGAATCTCCTATCACATTTGCATAAGTATCCAATACTTAAATATATGTGAACTGTGTAGTTAAGCTTCCAGAACGGGCACACGTGTAATACTAGCCTTTTCCGCATTATCGATGTCCAGTCTCGATAATACTACGACTATGGATATTAATAATTAACCTTTTGTGGATTAATATTGTCTGATATCTTATTAATCTGGTACTAATCATATGTACTTTTATCATTTATATATCCAAGTAATCCAATTACAAAATGATTAAAGAGCAATTTCCTTTGTTACATAGTTAATTTGTACACAATACCATGTCTTTTTCAAATAGTGATGTTATGGGTCATATTGTCCCAACACATCTAATACATTCAAAAACACATTTGAACAACCTAAAAAATTCAGTTTTGTCCAAGTCAAAACTGAACCGTTTTTTTGGCCAATTAACAATATTTTTCCAAGCTTTAATCCAACTAAAATCAAGATTATTCAAATTAATCCAATACCCAATCAAAACCACCACAAAGAAGAAATATAGAACAATACTCAGCATAACAAGAATGGTCATTACAGTCTAAAATCAAGATTATAAGTCTACAAATGTTTCTACCCACTCAAACAATCATCTAAATTAAAAGCCCCAAATTTAAGAAACGAAAAAAATCCCTAAAATAATTCTTGTGGCTAAAAAACAAGAAACTATTTTTCAAAGCTTAAGGATAATAAGGATTACCTCATGAATCTTCAAAATTCTACGAGCTTTGTTCTTCATCCATGTCTTTCCTTTTTTAGAAGCTTTCTAAAACATAAGTTTCCGCCAAACCATTCACTCAATAAAGGGTAAAAACATTTTACCCTTTTATAGTGACAATGGCTGAAAATTATGGGACTTTTGGTCAAAGATTTATTCAATTTTTTATTACACATGGCAATTCATTTAACATATATTAAATTAATATATACATTAAATAAATAAAATCACTTTACACATGTAGGCTAGATAATAAAAGTCAAACATTACACTAATAGTGACTATTATTATTTCTTTACATGTGCCAACAAATAATTTATCAATTAATGTGTATCTAATCTAATTATGTATCACATACAAATACACATTAGAGCGACCAAAATTACCATGAGATCGGGTCAGCATCAATGATTGCCATGCCTTCAACAGATTCTATCAGTGGGAGAATCACTTTGAATCTTGCGGTCGATCTCCTCTGTCAAACCCCTTCTGTCTCTCTAGGCCCTTTGGCCTTTATCATCCATTTTGGCCAATTACAATACCCATTCCACCATTCTTCAGTATTCGAACCTTCCTTGGGGTGAAAAACCACCATTAACATCAGTAAGCTAGTTCTTGGTATCAACGAATTGGTGAATTGATTCTGGAAACTTTATAAAAGATGGCAGTATCGATTGATCAAGTGTCCTCAGGTTATTGGCCTTTTGGAGAACGCTATATCACTTCTACTCTTCTCAGGCTCATCCTCATCGGTGTTGGTTTTCTATAAGGTCCCAAGATCAAATCAAGACATGAAATAATGTGTGAACACACCAACGGAGGAAGCGGAATACTCACATTGATCGGTTATGTCGATTTGGAGACGATTCAAACCCAAAAACGCACTGCCTTTGTAAGCCCACTGCAGCAGCCCACTGCCTACAAAAACAGAAAATTGAGTGAAAAAACGGAGCTCCTAGCTTCGTCGGATGGATCCCGTCTCATGGGGGAACCTCCCTACCACCTTCGCAGACTTGTAAGTGTGGCTAGCACTGATTTCTCCAATGAGAAACCACTCT
>SKCR01010431.1:0-22654 GCA_019454045.1 Zanthoxylum bungeanum | reverse complement strand
AATAGTAATTTTGCTAGGCATAATTATTTAATTAAATTTGATTTAATTACGTCGCAACAAAAAATTCGTTAATTCGGAATTAACTAACACAAGCCCGGGAGTGTTTGCGGGCCCACTCGGATTTTGAATTCAGGGGGGCCCATAAATCACATCACAAGTCACATCAATTGTCAATCATTAACTTTTGGTGATGGAAGTTAGTGAAGGAGTTGATGGAAACTTGTTTTACACTCCATTTGAGAGATGATAGACATTTTACCAAATATTAGATATTTGGTATATCTTTTATTTTTGGTTTTGAAAATTATATACAATAAAAAATCATTGCATCTCTCTTCTCCTCTCACTCTCACGGCAATTGAAGAAATTTTCTCTCCCACTATTTTGGCTTGGCCGAATTACCAAAGAGAAATAGGAAGATTTGTTGCAAAATTTTCAAGAGCTAGCACTCAAAGGAATCATACAAAGGTGTTAGGGAAACCAATCCCAAAAGCTGGAATCCGTCTCTAAGCTTGGAGCTTGGACATCAACATTCAAAGAGAAGATCTTGGAGCACTTCTCAAAAGAAATTTTTGTTCTACACACACCTATATCCATTCAAAGTAAGTATTATTCCGCTATTCTCCTTTAAGTATTCACATTATTTTATGCTTGGATTGATGTTGGGATTACCTTAGAAACCCAACAGTTCGGATAGGGTTAGACTGAGCCAAATGAGAAACATTCAATGGCTCTGAAAAATGAAGGCTAGAAGTGGAAGGAAACAACTGAGCCAAATGGGCCATAGCGATGGCGTTGTCATCGACAAAAATGGGGCCTAGAGTGCACTGACCATAGTTCTCGTTAAGGACATGAACGCCGAAAGCACTCACAGAGGAGTCACCCAAGGCCATCTAGTAATCGCCGAAAGTATAAGAGCTATTTTTGGGTGCAGAAGAAGAAGACGCCATTAATGCCGAATGTTGAGAGTGAGAAAGAAGGGAGTTTGCAAAGATAATGGAAAGTAAAGTGAATAAGAGCAGGCTAAACCCTTATATATAAAGACGAAAAGCTCAACTTGGGACAGGTACCGCAACCCAAATCGTCGAAGGAAAGAAAAGGGGGAGAATGAAAAGAATGAAGAGTCACCCTAGACAGGTGTTGGGACACGATTCGATGTAAAGGAATAAAGGTGACATGTGACATGGGGGGACACTGAAATGATGCGAAAAACGGCTCATTAATGGGCGTCATGATGAAACATGTTGGGAAATGTCGCACATTTATTGAAGAAGTGATGGGCTCATGGGGAACATAAAGGACGGCCCGAGGAAAACAATAAGGCGAAGACTTGTAGGCCGACGTCTATCGCCCTGACTACCCAAATTGAGAAATTCACCTCGATTTCACTTCCAACTCAATCAAGATGAATTTGGGGGACAGTTGTTGACAAAAGAAAGTCGCCCTAGAACGAATGAGTCAGTAAAAGACGAAAGCAAGCAGAATGAATAGACATCACGCCACAAAATGATTTGCAAACAGGGCGACAATGGGAAGGGAAATCAGGACGATCGCCAGACGACACAGCAACTAGGGCGACAAAAGAGTCGGGACGATTGATACATGATGCGGTTGATCCCACGATTTGAACGGTTAGACTGTCACCTACAACCTGGCAGTTCATCGCGCACAATCTAACAGTTCCCCTCACGATCAGGCGATTATAGCACACAATTCAACAGTTGGAGGCATGATCTAGCAGTTGCAGTTACGGATTGAAACCGTCCAAGCAGTTAACAAGGTCCACTATAAAAGGCTCTTTCATGCAAAGAAGAAGGCTCGGAAAAAATGAAGACTCAAAACGAGCGATTTTATTTTTATTTCGTAACTTTACACGTTCTTTTGATGGAAAATTATGCAAACAGTAATTTATTTTTATATGCGGGTGTGGGTTTGGTAATGAAAATTAAAACCCGCAGCGGATATGGTGTGAGTTTAATAATTTATTTACATATGTGGGTGCAGATTTGATAATGACAAACCCGCACCAAACCTTACTCACTGTCATCCCTAAGCGTGCCTAACAGAGTGTGTCGTGTCATGCGTGCCTGTACTGAGCGTGTCATCTTCGAATCTCAACCTATTTTCCCAATTGGCGTTGTCATGGCTTTCTCAGAGGGTATTTTTCAATATACGTGAGTTTTCTCTTTATCTAATAAATCAATGATTTAGTCCAATGACCTTCCGCTGTAATTCTTGGACTGCCATGGAAAATTTGGTTTTATGTTCATTATTGGCATTTTTACCAACATGTATTAATAAAACTTTCTTTTCAAGGTCCCCAAGGGACTTAGCTTGATGGTGTAGAGTTTATGATCTGACTTTCAGGTCTTGGGATCGAATTCAAGAAATTTTTTGTAAGAGTCTGGGACAGTCGGAGATTTTACCTACTCCACTTAAACCCAAAAGAGATAGTTTGACGGTGAGGTTTTCAACGATTTCAAAAAATAAATAAATAAAAACTTTCTTTCCAAGTCATTCATGTAGGGCATAGAAGTTTTATATATGATTGCAGTCTAAAAGTCATATCTTAATAATTTCGTCTTCGAAACTTTGAACCGGAGATCTTGTATTATTTAAATCTTCACCCGTAATGAGAAAAACAAGCTTATTATTATTAAATAATAAATTAAAAAGTAATAAATTTGGAATCAAATTTTGGCTAGCTGTCGTGCGTATGCATGTGAGCATTATTATGAAGGAAACTGTGCAGATATTTATAATTTCTTATGAATTCGTATAGTTTATTAAATAGTCAACAAAGTAGCAAATTAGGACTCAATAAACATTTTGTAATGCTTATAGTTTAATAAATACTCAACAAAGTAACAAATTAATACTCAATAAACATTTCGTAATGCTTATAATTTATTAAATAGTCAACAAAGTAGCAAATTAATACTCAATAAACATTTCGTAATGCATAGAGAAAACCATTTAGAGCTATTGTACATTTTTACTATAAATGGGTTGGATAAAGAGAGCGACAATAATGTACTTGGTCGATTTTCTTACAAACATTTGAGAAGGACAAGGCACATTTTGCAGGCAAACAAGAAGCATTGAATTCTTAGTAAGTTATCCATATTCCATATTTGTGATATTTTGAATAGTAACATTTTCTACCCAAAAATTATGTCCGACTTCATGTCGGAAAAGGCAAATAAAATACGATATTATTTTCTATTTGTTTTTTTGGACATGTTATTTTTTCTTATCGGTTGAATATGTCCAAAAATATTTCTAAATATTTCAAAAGTTGAGAATTGTGTCATTCCTAACGGATGCAAGAAATTTTTTTATCATCCCATTACATGTAGGCAAGTGACTTTATCCGACTATAGTTCTAATAAAAGCTAGCATAACATATACTAAAAAATTAGCATGATTGTCTCAAAATACGTAGTCAAGAATTTGACCTCAATCGACATGGGATATTTATCGTGTCAGTTAATAAAGTATTTTTCTTATATATATATATATATATATATATAATTTGATGTGAAAAATAGTCTTTGAATATTCGTATACACAATTTTTGATTTTTTTTTTTGGACAGGCTCAGAATAGTTGTATTTACCATAGCAACATAATGGGAAAGGCACTACAAGTTCAAGTACTGGCTACAGAATCCATCAAACCAGCTTACCCAACTCCTCCTCACCTAAGAAGTTTAAACTCTGTCTCTTGGACCAGATCACTTATCCAATCTATATGATCAGTGTTCTTTTCTACAAAAACGATGAGACAGATGGTGATCTCAAACTCAATGTCATCCGAATTTCACAACGTCTGAAGTTATCCCTATCAGAAACTCTCACAAAATTCTATCCAATTGCTGGTAGAATCAAAGATGATTTCTCAATTGAATGTAATGACGAGGGGATTGAATACATTGAAGCTCGTGCAAATGTGTTTATGTCTGAATATCTACAAAAACCTGATCAGAAGTCAATAAGTGAATTGCATCCGTTTGGCACAAAAAGCATAATAGAAACAGGCAAAGCTCCCTTAATAATTGTTCAAGCTACTTTTTTCAAATGTGGGGGAGTGGCAATTGCAGTTTGCTATTCGCACAGGCTACTTGATGCATTGTCATTCACCACATTCCTTTATAGTTGGGCTGCCGTAGCTCGTGGTGAGTCAATTAAGGTTCCCAAATATATTGCAGAAGCATCTGTTTTTCCACCAAGTGAATCATTTGTCCCTGTGCCTGTACATTTTTCACCACGTGAATGTATTGAATTGAAGAGGTTGTGTTTGATGCCTCAAAACTTGATAAACTTAAGGCTAAAGTCGCTAGTTCAAGCGTTCCCAGACCATCACGCGCCGATGCTTTGACTGCTCTCATTTGGAAGTGTGCAAGGGCTGCATCAACATCAAATCGTGGCTTTTCAAGATCATCTATGTTAGTACACGCGATGAACATGCGTACGGTGGTCGTGCCGCCCTTGCCCCTAGACTCTGTGGGCAACTGTGTAGGCTATTTTTCTGCCCAAACCAGCGAGAAGGAGGTGGAATTACAAGACTTGGTTTATATTTTATGGAAAGCAAAGAAAGAATTTACCGAAACAGGTCTAAAAATTTTACAAGAAACAAAGAGTATCCTCAATATTCCAGAGTCAATTAAAGATGAGTTTGAAAGAGAGGAGATCGATTTCTTCACCTTCTCCAGCATGGGTAGCTTTCCAGGTTACAAATTAGCAGACTTTGGATGGGGAAAGCCAATATATTTAAACGTCCCAAATTATGATATTCCCAACTTAATTATGTTTTTGCCCACAGCAGATGATACAGGAATAGAAGCATTGGTGTCTTTGAGTCCCGAAGACATGGCCTTGTTTCAACGCAACAAAGAGCTGCTTGCATTTGCTACTGTTGATCCACCTTTTATTGTGAATCACAAAGAAAATGTATCGTCTGTTTTGAAGTCTTCTCTTTGATTTCTTGTGCTAAAGCTTTCGTCATCATTGTCATCAATTAATAAAATTCAACCATTTGAAATGAATTATTATTTAATATTATATATTTTGTATTGTTGGTGTCACCCATTTTTGGAAAATAAGACCAGATCAATTCTGGACCAATGTAAATGTGATAAAGCTCTCGTCATCATTGTCATCAATTAATAAAATTCAGCCATTTGAAATGAATTATTGTTTACTATTATATATTTTGTATTGTTGGTGTCACCCATTTTTGGAAAATACGACCGGATCAATTCTGAAAACATTGGATGTCACTCCCACAGAACAAGAAATCTTTTTTTCAATTGTCTTATAGAAAGAAACCCCACTATATAAATAATTCCAATATTTTTTTTCCAGCTCGCTCGCTTTCTCGTGTCATGAAAGTTGACTTTGAAATTGTGAGTCGATGTGAAAACTGAGATTGAATAATTTCAATTTTGGCCAATAATTTAATGTTAGATCTAGATCTTCAAATCAATGTTCGATATTGAAGATTCACTTGCGATCCAATCTCTAGGTAGCTTATGTAAGTTTTTTATTAAGCTATTCTTCAGCTTTCACTTTGTATTTGGGTAAACCATACTTTGTTCTAAGATTTAGCTAAAAATCTAATAATTTTATTTTTTTTAGTGTTTTTATGTTATTTTTGTGTATGTATCAGTTTTGATTCAAAAAAAAAAACCCCCTTAACAAAGTGAAAATAAGTGATGAAGCAAATAACCTTTTTAATAATGGATATTTTGGGTAAATGTTTCTTTATAAATACGAACTCTATCTAAAGCCATTCTAACATTTTTATTTTTTTTTCAAATTATTGTATCTATTTCATTTTATTAATATAATGTTGTTAGTCTTTAAACTATTGAAATTTATATATATTTTTTTTTATCATTTAATGTAATACTTCAATTATCAAGTTAAGAGATTCCTCATTGTTAGCACTTTTTTATTGGCTTTATCAATGACAAAACAAGTTCAATTGAGTTGTAATCTTTCATGAAGATCTTTGTGCAATTGGACTGTTTCTAGCTGCTGTGCATCAGACATACGTTCGTGGTGCGTTCGTTGCAGTGTTCGAACGATTGGCGTTAGTGCTGCGTTCGTTTGTGGGTTCGAACGTGTGGCATTAGTGGCACGTTCTCTATTGGGTTCGAACGGGAGCATTCCAGAGAGCAAACGTTCGAGGCACGTTCTTGGGGGGTTCGAACGGGAGCATTCCAGAGAGCTCACGTTCGTTGTGCGTTCGATTGACGTTCGAACGAGTCTTCACAGAAAGGGCGCGTTCGTGTAGCGTTCTAGTAAGCGTTCGAACGCGACAGCGATCTGAACGCGTTTTTGGCCTGCAAAACCCTAGGTTTTCACCCTACCTATAAATATAACCCTTAGCCGCCATTCTAATTAGTTGAAGCATATTTCTCTTGAGCCAAATACTCTCAAAGCTTTCAACTCTCTTTGATTTCACCTTGAAGACTCTTTGAATCTCATGTCTTCTATTTGTTTGGTGAAATCAAATCTTTGATAAACCTTTAACACAACTTAACCCAAATTCCCTAATCCTTTAGAGTTCTTTAGGAGGAAGTTTGGTAGTCAGAGTTCCGGCGTCATTGGTGATATAATGTACTCAGAGACTTCAGAGGTTCTGAAGAGAAAACCGTGGGTCGCGGGCTTGAGGAGTTGCCTTGAGTTCTTGCATTATAGAGGTACTTGAGCGGTGGTGGAGTTGACACCATAGGTCTTGCCCATCGCTGTAAGTTTTTCTCGATATAGTGGATTCGGGTGGTAGCCTATACCCGAAGTGGTTTTTTCTCGGAAGAGTTTTCCACTTCGTCACCAAAATTATTGTGTTGATTTTGTGTGGTTGATTTACTTTTCCGCAATTTCTATTATTGATTAATATTGTGGATTTTATTGTGTTGGTTGAATTGGTTAATTGCCTGTTTCTATTCCATAGTAGCAGTAACAGGACTTGTCCTGCTTATTGTTTATAATTCCGCATAGGGTCAGAACTTAGGATAACCCCGAATTTTCAATTGGTATCAGAGCCTGAACTCGGTCCTTGACCCATTAGCTATGGAACGTAGTCAACCTTAAATTGTCCGCCATTTTTGATGGCACGGAATATTTGCATTGGAATGTTCGCATGAGAGCGTTCCTTAAGTCCTTAGATGAGAGGGTCTGGTTGACTGTTGAACACGGGTGGAAACCTCCCGTTGTTATTGTTGATGGGGTATCTTCCCCTAAAGATAAATTGACCTGGAACAAGGACGAATTTGATGCTAGCAATAGGAACAACAAGGCTGTTAATGCCATACATGGTGTTGTTTGTTCTGCTGAATTTAGGAGAATCTCTATGTGTGAGATAGCCAAGGTGCTTGGGACATCCTGCAGACTGTGCATGAGGGCACATTGTCTGTTAAAAATAGTAGACTCCAGGATCTTGCTACTAGGTTTGAGGTCGCTAGATTGAAGGATGATGAGACCTTTGATGATTTTTATGCTGAGATTAACGATATTGTTAACTCTAGTTTTAACCTAGGTGAGACTATTCCTACCAGTAGGATAGTTAGGAAAATCCTGAGATCCCTACCCTGATAAGTTCCTACCCAAAATCACCGTCATCGAGGAAAGTAATGACCTCGATCAGCTTAATTTAGATGAACTCGTAGGAAAACTGCAGGTTTATGAGAAAAAGCTTCCTGGTTATAGAGAGCCAAAAACATTTGCGATGAAAATCGCTAAGGAAGTTGTGCATGATTCGTCTGGTGATGATGATACCATCACAGATCGTGATTTGGCCTTGTTTGCAAAGAAGTTTAAGAAATTTCTTAAATTTAAGAAGAGTGGCCATAGCAGTAATAGAGATAGGGAGGTTATGCCTAGAGAGAGTAGGCATAACAGAAAAGAGTCTAGAGGAGGATAGGGGTAGTAGATCCCGTGATGTGCAATGCCATGAGTGTGAAGGATATGGGCACATTAGATCTGAGTGTCCCACATATCTGAAGGCTAAAGGTGAGAAAGCATGGCAGCCTCTCCTAGTGATTCAGAAGGTGGATATACCTCTGATGAGTCTCCTAAAGACAAGAACAATTTTATAGCATTTACTGCTAGTGTGACTGATGAGAGAGAGATTACTGTTAATGATGCTGATTCTGAAGTCTCTCTGATGAGTCCGTGATGAGGATAGTGTCAGGTAGCTTTTTGCCTGAACTGTTTTTAATGAGAGTTTAGCTATTAAGAAGACTAATATAGAGGTCAGTAAAAGGCTGAAAATTGTAGAGCTAGAAAAGAATGAAGCTCAAGCTAATTTGAGCAAAGCCTTTTGATTGTTGATAACTAGAGGAGAGGAACAGAGGCCTAGTTAATAGAGTCCAAATATTAGAGACCGAGAACTTGAAAATGCTTAGAACCCAGTTGTCCGTATTTTCTAGTGGAAATAAAAAAGTGGACGGTATGTTAGGTATTATTTCTGAGCCTAACTGCAATAAGGCTTATTCTTCCAAAGTTGTGCCTGTTGCAGCTAAATGTGACTTAGTTAAAAAGCCTATTGAGTGTAGTCATGTGATTCCTCTGTCTGTTCCTCGTCCTGTGACCCAACTCGATATAGATTGTGTTGTGGGTAAACCTCGCTCTCATTCGAGGTTTGTGCCTGTTTGCCATCACTGTGGCAAGGCAGGACATATTAGGCCTAAGTGTTTCATATTGCACAAGCAAAAGAGAAGGCCTAAGAGTGTGTCTCCTAGATTTGATTCGTCAAATCTAATGTCTCAAGTTTTCTGCACTAACCAAACAAGCTCAATTCTTGAGTGAGAAACTTGCTTTTGTTGTTGGAACTCTCAGTGGAACTCTCATAGAGGCTCCTAGAAAGGTTTGTGGGGGTGAAGTGATTAGATCTTTCCTTGATCTACTTCTGCATGTCCTGATGGACATGATGAGAGTGCACTTCGGTGTACTCTGCTTGAAAGATGCATTTTATTTTCCCATTGCATGTGTGTGTGCGTGTGTTTTATGTTTTTGCACGTTTTTTTTTGTTTTCACAGCATATGGGTGTGGTGTGTGTGTCTTGTTTTTGTTATATATCCCTTGGTATATAGGATGGAAACCCGGACATAAATTTCATAGCCGATTCCGAATGGACGGTAGTATGATCTGCACTCGGGATACAACTCCACGTACCATTGGATGTTTTACAAGCTGTTTTGTGTCCTTTATTTTTTGTGCTTTAAAACTGAAACAATCAACAAAATTATATTTTTAAAAAGACCAAAAATATTTTTATGGCTTGTTAGAGCATGAATAGCATGTGCATGTGATCCTGGTATGTTAGATATATGATTATGCATGTATGATATGCTATGCTGTTTATTTTTCTTGATGCTTTATATACATGAGTGTGTGTGATAAAAACCTTTGGTATATCCTGTGCTTGCACCTACACATACACGTTTTTATTTTATCAAGGCTTGGTCGCATGTATGAGTTTTTGGAATAGCAATCTAATTTCTATCATATCCTGTTTGCTCAATAGTGTGACATTTTGACTAGATGACTTGCTATCCCCTTTTGTAAAAGTAAAAAGAAATAAATTTAAAAAGAAAAATGAGACTCAAGTGCAAAAGAGCCAAAATGGCCAAATTCAAAAGATAAGGGCAAAAACCCTTCACTCGAAAGAGTTGTTAAAAATGAGCTCATGATATTTCTGGGGTAAATAATATAGCATGCAACCAATGTTGCTTATTTTCAGGTCCTAGTGGTGCTAGGTTTGAACACCTATTTTGTGGACTTGGTTTGTTTAGAGATGGATTTATTTGGCTGTGTCCAGCTCATAAAATAAGGTCTTAAGCCTTGATTCGTTATGCACTTTATTTTTCACGCAAGTGCTTTATATGTTTTGGTGTTTATGTCATATGCATAAGTGTTGTATTTAGCCACTTTTAAAAAATGCATATTGTTTCATGTCATAAACATTTGAATACTGACTGGGTATCATTGTATCAGCTTGAAATGCTGTTTCAGTCAGTTTTTGACAGGATTCTTATTTCTCTCAGTATGTGCCTGTGTGTGCTTCATGTTATTGCATACCAATTTGTTCTTTCCTGTGCACCTTTCTGAGTTTTGGTTTACTTCCCGTGTGTTATTTTACTAACTGTATGTGCCTGTTAGTGTGGGGGAGTATTTCCTGTTTGTTTATGCTCTTGCATGTGTTGTCTCCTGTTCTCCTGTTATTTTTTCCTGTTTCTTTTACCCTTTGTCATTTCGTGACAAAAGGGGGAGAGTAATATATTAAGGGGGAGAGCCTTAATATATATGAGAGAGCCATAGAATACCCTTGGATATCTCCGTTTTAAGGGGAGTTAAGATTAAGGGGGAGAAGGATTTCTACTTGTACATGCATGAGATTTTTACCTGCTTTATGTTTTACTTGATTATCCCAATGCTTTTCACGGTATATTGTTGTTTGTGGATGTTTCAGGTAGCAGGTATGTTGCTGCGGTGGCATTACTTTCAAGACTACTTTGTTATGTGTTAGATCGAGTCCATTTATAATAAGTCACTGTTTTGATGGTTGACAGTTGACTATTTGCTTTTTGGGTCTATTACCGTAGTCTTTGTATTAGGTAGTGTTTTGTCACGGAATGCCAAAGGGGGAGATTGTTAGCACCTTTTTATTGGCATGTATCCATGACAAAACAAGTTCAATTGAGTTGTAATCTTTCATGAAGATCTTTGTGCAATTGGACTGGTTTCTTGGCTGCTGTGCATCAGACATACATTCGTGGTGCGTTCGTTGCAGTGTTCGAACGATTGGCGTCAGTGCTGCGTTCGTTTGTGGGTTCAAACGTGTGGCGTTAGTGGCACCTTCTCTATTGGGTTCGAACGGAGCATCCAGAGAGCAAACGTTCGAGGCACGTTCTTGTGGGGTTCGAACGGGAGCATTCCAGAGAGCTCACGTTCGTTGTACGTTCGATTGACGTTCGAACGAGTCTTCACAGAAAGGGCGCGTTCGTGTAGCGTTCTAGTAAGCGTTCGAACGCGACTGCGATCTGAACGCGTTTTTGGCCTGCAAAACCCTAGGTTTTCACCCTACCTATAAATATAACCCTTAGCCGCCATTCTAATTAGTTAAAGCATATTTCTCTTGAGCCAAATACTCTCAAAGCTTTCAACTCTCTTTGATTTCACCTTGAAGACTCTTTGAATCTCATGTCTTCTATTTGTTTGGTGAAATCAAATCTTTGATAAACCTTTAACACAAATTAACCCAAATTCCCTAATCCTTTAGAGTTCTTTAGGATGAAGTTTGGTAGTCGGAGTTCCGGCGTCATTGGTGATATAATCTACTCAGAGACTTCAGAGGTTCTGAAGAAAACCGTGGGTCGCGGGCTTGAGGAGTTGCCTTGAGTTCTTGCAGTATAGAGGTACTTGAGTCGGTGGAGTTGCCACCATAGGTCTTGCCCATCGCTGTGAGTTTTTCTCGATATAGTGGATTCGGGTGGTAGCCTATACCCGGAGTGGTTTTTTACTCGGAAGCGTTTTCCACTTCGTCACCAAAATTATTGTGTTGAATTTTGTGTGATTGATTTACTTTTCCGCAATTTCTATTATTGATTAATATTGTGGATTTTATTGTTGTTGGTTGAATTGGTAATTGCCTGTTTCTATTCCATAGTAGCAGTAACAGGACTTGTCCTGCTTATTGTTTATAATTCCGCATAGGGTCAGAACTTAGGATAACCCCGAATTTTCACTCATTTTTTGAATGATGAAATTCATATATAAACATTACAACAATTATAATTACATAGTCAAATCATATAACTTAAGATATACTAAAACTCAAGCTTAATTAAGATAACCTAACAACATATGTCAATGTACGCATTATGGGTTCTCTGTAACTAGTAGAGATAAATATTCATACCTACAACTATTAAAGTACATGAGGAATTGTAGGATCTACCTAATCGCCCCATCTCAACCTCAAAATATAGGCCTCGATTTTAGCTAATTAATGATAAATAGTGAGAGTCAATATAGCATTAAATGATATAAATTTATCTACCATCATTTACAATTGAATTCTATTTAAGTTAAAAATTTATGTTTACATATATACACACACTTGAACTTTTTAACTTAAATCTAAACATTAAAATCACGGTCATTGATCTCATATAATCCAAGTAGAGGTGGCCAATTGGTCGGGCTGTCCATTTTGGCCGTAGGCACGGCATGCGTCCGTACATAATTATATATAGAGTGTAATCCAATGAGAGAAATATCTTTAATTTATTAAATTAAGAATGCAATATTGTTTATTTTTTAACATATTAAAATATGTGTTTTTTCTAGTGTGGTCCTAACTTTTCTCTCATATATATATATATATATATATTCAACTTCTTTGAGCCATTGCTTTCCCTGGCAAAGTAGACTTCTCTTCTTCCAATTCTATCACAGTGCTTTCAAAAGCTGCCTTACGGAAATCATTCCACGTGAGATCCTGGAGCAAACGTAAATCTTTTTTATTCTTTTTTCTTTTAACTTCCTCAACTGCAGCAGAAATATTGGATTTGCAAATCTCATTGTCCATTTCCATAACAAATGGAGACAAATTCAAGGAACTTGCTATGAGCATAGGACTGATCATCTATAACAGATAAGAGAGACGAAAAAACTGTGAAAGGCTTGAGGATTCCCATATGTGAATCACCGTTCCTATCCAAAAAAGATTCCAAAGCCCAATAACCTTTCCTGTATAGAAAACTAAAAAAAATTTGACAAATGGGGGTGCCTTTCCTCCTTACAGACTCGCCCATTTCTCTACCTAATATCATAAGAACCCTAAATGCAAAAAAGTGAACACCGGTAATTTTGTTAACGAAGTGGAAAACTCATGCGAGTAAAAAACCATTATGGGTATCTAGGCTACCAGTCAAAATCCACTATAATGAGAAAACTTAGCGTGATGTATAAGACCTATAGCAGCAACTATGCCGACTCTAATATCTCTAGACTGTAATCACCCGAAGAACTCATCGGACCCGCACCAAACGGCCTTCTTCAAAACCTCTGAAGACTTTAAGCGGATCAACCCTACAAATTCACAGCGCCCGAACTCTGACTACCAATATTCATCTTTGAGAATTCTGAAGGTTTAGGAAATTGGGTTAGGATTATGTATTTGGGTTGATAGTCAATCAAGGATCAATATCACCAAGGCGAAGAAGACAAAGCAATCAATAACGTCTTCAAGGTAAAAGTCAAGAAGGTTGAAAACTAATAGGGTTGAGGCTTAAAATAATATGTTTCCAACACTTGTGAAAGTGACTCTATGTTTGTTTATATAGGTAAAACAAAGGTCAAAGTTCCCTTGTGTAAAACTGGCTAATCTAACGAGGTTGATATCATTTGTGGTGTTCAAGCAATTAGGGGTACTTGAGGCTCTGATATTCACGGGTTTCTAATATTTGAAACTGTGTTTGGCAATCTTTGGCTTTAAATTATAGTCTCGTGTGGGTTTTGCAAGCTTTGCTCTTGCAAAATTTGCATAAGTTGCTATAAGAGCATGGTTCCAAATCAGGTTTTATCTATATTTTTCTTATTTCTTATTGAGTCTTGCATAAATCTTGGTTTCAAGATTCAGTTTCTTGATTCCAAGATTCCATTTCTTCGTGTTTATTGTTGGTTCCTTAGTGTCTATTAAAGTTCTTGTGTTTTAATTTTGGTTTCTTTCATGTTCTTTGAGTTCTTGAGTCAATGGAATAAAAAATTTAAATAAAAAATATTGAACAGTACCTGTACATTATGGTTCATCTTTTAAGATTTTATTTTTGTGTTTTCTTTGTTAATTCAACATCCATAGTGTTTATTGTGCGTGTTTTATCAATTAAAATTAAAAACAATAAAAAATTTTGATCCTTCATCAACCGCGCATCCCGTTTATATATTCTTGATTCTTGGTTGTGTTCTTGAATTCTTTATCTCTTTTGGTTTCCTTAGAGCAAAGAAATTCTCTTGTGTGCTAAGAAATTTAACAAGGTAGTTAAGGGAATAGGCGTGTGGTAAGGAGAATGATCAGATAAAGTTGGTGGATTTTCTTAATTCCTTGTGAATTAAGGAAACTATGCTTAGTTAGGGTGCGAGTTTGATAGTTATAAAAGATGACTGTTTTGGTGTAGGGACGAATCTTTGATTGTTTTATTATATAAGTTGTGTTAGTTAATTAGTTACATAAGTAACTGTAATAGGCTGGACAAGCAGGTCCAATTTAAAAAATAAGTATCATACTTACAATAATTTCCAAAATTTCCCCCACCCATCTAATATCCATCTGATATACATTATTCATACAAATACATTCAAGTATTCACACAAAGCATGTTGTCAATCAATCTAATACAATTAATTAATCTTTGATTAATGATCATCCAATGTTCATACAACGATTTGATTTGCGCGAGTCCAACTCGTTTAAGAATAAATACTCAAAGTACGTATTCTTGAATTATATCGAACTACAATTTCAAATCCAATTTAAATTGTATTCATTACTAATTCATATTTAATTCCAAATTAAATAATTACACTTATAATAGTGCCTTTTAGACTTGGATTCCAAATCCAATCTAAATGGGTCTCAAATGCCAATTAGCATCCAATACTATTCAATTAAAGTCCAATGGGCTTTCAATTAATTCTTAGGCATGGGCTTTGACCATAATGGATCAAACCCAAAATGCCAAGACCCAAATAGGAATCACTGACCGGCGCGTAATCACACACGTATAACGCAAGCGCACGTATCGTTCAAGTAGTATAAGAAGTATCGATCCCACGAGGACTTAAAACCTTTGCTATTAATTTTTTATGAGGTCAATATTTACAAGTATCTAATAGATTGATTGTTTGATTGGGTGGTGACTTTAAAACTTAAAACAAGTAAATAAAATTTCTTGAAAGTAGATTGAAGAAAATTCAAATTTATAAAACTATCCAGGGTTGTGAATCCTTCCAATATCTATTAAAGATGAAGTGGTTATCTTACAGTTGGGTAATATATTAATTTATTAACCTGGAACACTAAATTATGTAAAAGCCTCTTCCGACGGTCGATTACAAATACCAGTATAACCCAATTGAACCATATGTCTATGTCAACCAAATTACCTGGATTCATTAAGTTTAAGTTCCAATTATGGCTACCCCCGCCCGGCAGGTATATTCCTATCCTGTAAGGAAATCTATTAAAGGGTTATCTATCATCAAGTAAGATCGTGGGCTATTGAGTCTAAGGTCTATAACCTAAAATCCCTTTTTCCAAGTTCATTTTAAGTTTACCTAATCAATTTTATTAATGGCCAGTTAATAAAAATCATTAAGATTAAAGCCTCAATAAATAAACCTTTATATTACCCAAGCTATAACCTAACCCCTTATAAACCGGTGATATTGTATTTCATCATAACCCCAGATAACTGGCTTAGTTACGACACATATTTACGGGTAGTAAAAATTTAAATAAAATAAAATACATAAAGTAAAATACTGAAAATAAATACTGAAAAGTAAATTGCTGAAAAGTAAAAAAAGTAAAAAGTAAAAAGTAAAAAGTAAAAAGTAAAAAGTAAAAAAAATTAAATTAAATTACTGAAAAGTAAATTGCTGAAGAGTAAATTGCTGAAAAGTAAATTACTGAAATTAAATAAAGTAAAAGTACAATAAAAGAAAATGTTGAGGTTAGAGGATCAACTTTTATTACTACTATTTTAGATATCTCTCTTAATATAATATATTAACTTTACGTGATAATTATCAACCAGCCATAAAGGCGGTATCCTGATTAAGTCAAATTAATAATTAATTACCAGCCGACCAACCAGGCGGTATCCATACTTAGTCAGGTTAAAACCAATTTATAATTAATTACCAACCGGCCAATATAGTGGTATCCTCATTAAGTCAAGTTTTAAATAGTTTATATATTATAATTAAGGGAGATTAATCTAAATAACAATAATAAAAGCTTTACGTTTCACCCCAGCAAAGAGGAATTACCTCCTCATTGCTTGAAAAATAAAAATTGCAAAAGTAAAGAAAGGAAATGATTGTGCGTAAAAGTAAATTGCGGAAAGTAAAAACTGAAAAATAAAGAAAAGAAAGTGCGAAAGCGGAAATTAATTACTGAAAGCTGTAAATAAACAAACAAGATACAATCTTCTTATTTATTCTTTAGGAATTTCAAAGAAGGCAAAATTTTGCCTCCATCAAATTCTCCACCAAATCCATTATTAATTTCTCCACTAATTACTCCACCAAATCCATTATTAATTGCTCCACTAATTGCTTATCATGTTTGGTGATGATTTGATAATTTTATTATTTATTTATTAATTTATTTTTTTGCTTTGAAAATGATTGAAAATGACTTTAATAATTACACACAACACACTTCTGGATGGTTCATCCATTTCGGTCATGAAATATTCAGAATTAGAAAATATTTTGTCTTTCAAAGTTATAGATCTTTGCGTCTGCTTTAATCTGGCACTTGAATCAGCTCAATCTGATATATGAGTAAGAAGTTATGCCCAAATTACGACAGATGTGCAAAACTGGAATTTCCAAAACTGCACTTGTCAAAAACGCTCTTTCAAGTTTCCAATCTCCAAAATTAAAATATCAAGTCCAATAATTGCCCTTATTCGACCCATATTTCGTCCTAAATGATTTCATTGAGACCCGATATTATTTTATCTGCAAAATAAACTAAAACACATCAAAACGTTCATCAAACCGAGAAACTAAACAAAATAATAAGTTAAAGGGGCGGTAAATATTGATATATTTTCCGCTCATCACACCCCCAAACCTAACATTTTGCTAGTCCTCGAGAAAAACAACAACAAAAAATTAAACTAAGCCACTTTCGTAGGGATCACGGTTGCATTTAGCGTATGCAACAAGCCTTTAAACCCCTAGGTGTCCCTAGTGGACGAGTTGTGGTCTCGTGAGGGTTTACAAAAATGATACCCACAAATATTTTACAAAAGTAAAAAGGTAGTAAAACTAATGCACACAAAAGCAAAAAGACAAGAGAAAAGAGAATAAAGAAAGTTAGTGACTAATCATGTGAAACTTCTACTCCAAGTTACTAGTTGTTTTGTTTCTTTCTAAATTACTGAATAAGTAAATTATCCGATTATATTACCATTCTCCATATACACAGCCAACAAAGTATTAATCAATCTCATTTTTTGCCCACAACAGTCACAAGTGTAGTTGATAAGAGAGTAATATTTTTGTCCTAAAGTTCTATCAGATTTCACACATTTTTTATGGCAATGAAATAATTTTTCTGATTTTTTTATTTATATACAATACCTTCCGTCTATGTAGCGAGCTTTAGGTCGGTGGCTCCCAACCAGTTGGCTTTAGGGCACCAGGTGTTAAGACACCCCTACGGACTTAATTACTCAGACTTTAGATATATATATATATATATATATTTTGGAACATCGTCGATCCATGTAGCGAGCTTTGGGTCAGTGACTCCCAAACCAGTTGGCTTTAGGGCACTAGGTGTTAAAACACCCTTACAGACTTAATAACTCGGACCTCAGATGTTTTTTTTACTCCATTGCTTTTTGAGATGCTTCCTCCAATTAAACTAGAGCACTGAATATTACAAACTTTTCAATTATAGCTCATGTCCGTATGTTACAATGCATGTTGATAATATATGCTAACTGAGCATATGAAGATCCATTTTAGTCAGTTTTATGGAGAATTCACAAATTAAATAATTTAAAAGGAAATAAACAAAAATTAACTTGTTTCGAAATAGGTTTGAGATACGTCTCAGGAGTGGAAACTCCTTACTCAGCTATCTCTTACCAATTTCACCTTTTTAGTCAAAATAAAAACACAAAATATTTTTGTAATTTTTGAAAATTTTTCGATTTTTTTGTATTTTTCGAAAATTTTGGTCTAAAAAATAAAAACAACACACAACTAAAAACAAGGTACTAGTCAACTAATTCCCTCCCCCAAACCTAAATGAGACATTGTCCCCAATGTCTTAAACAGTAGAAGAAGAGTTTTGAAGATAATACCTGGTTAGCTGAAATTCTACACGAAAAGTTAAAGGTTAAGATCCAGATTAACACGACGCCTCTTACCACGATCGTCCTCGGACCAATTTATCTTTGAAATGATAGGGTCAACTTGTGGTTCATAGGCTAAGAGTTGGTCAATTAGATCCGGAGCAGTTCTGGCAGTAAAGAGGAGTTCTTTCATAGGTTTTGACACGAACCCATTTCTTCAGGCATCATCAAGAAACACACAAAGAAAATCATAAAATCCATCAACGTTAAACAGCCCAATTGGTTTCTGGTGTATGTTCAGGTTCGCCCAAGATAACACTGTAAAAATTTCCTCCAATGTACCCAAGCCACCTGGCAAAGCAATAAAAGCATCAGCACGGTTAATCATTTCTACCAGTCGTTCAGACAAACCTGGCACGATTAGTTTCTCTCCGTTTGATGATCCAATAAGATTTGCCTCTACCAAGGGTTTTGGGATGATTCCTAAAACGTTACTATCTCCTTCCTGTACGGCCTTTGAAACGATCCCCATTAGTCCAAGATTGCCTCCGCCATATACTAAGTGCATATTTCTTGCAGCTAAGACTCGACCCAATTCTTGTGCTGCTTCTACGTATTGTGGTTTAGTACCAACACTACTACCGCAAAACACACAGATGTTTTCAACTCGTCTTCTTGAAGTGGCTTCCATGTTTTACTCTGGATGTCTGCTAATCAGACTCGTGCTTCAATTCCCATCGAATGTCATTAGGAAACCATGGATTGTTAGTAGTCTCATCCGTTCCAAGCGAGCTTTGTAAACTTTCATCAGAGATTTTTGAGGGAGAGAAGGAAATTACGTATGAAGATTTGCTAGAGCTTCTTCCATCTTAAAATGACTTAATCTGCAAAAACTAAACACACCAAATTTAATCACATCAAATCTCAATATATACAAAAATTGCATGGGTTGCCTCCCTGCGAGCGCTAAGTTTAAATTCGTCAGCTAGACGTGACTTCTCGAATGTTAAGGTGGATCTGAAAGTGTGACACTTTCTTTTTTTCGCTCAAATGATTCTCCCCAGTAGTGCTTGACACACTTGTTTTTAACCTTGAAAGTTTTGTTGGAGTCAGGATCATGTATCTCAACGACTCTGTCTTGTAAGACCTTGGTGATCACAAATGGACCTGACCACCGTGATTTTGGCTTCCATGGGAAGAATTTCACCCTTGATTTGTTTAACAGTACCTTCTACCCTGGTTCCAGTTGTATTCGCACTAACTTCTCATCATGTCTCTTCTTGGCCTTTTCTTTGTACAATTTGGCATCCTCAAAAGGCTGATTGTGAAATTCCTCCAATTCGTTGAGCTGGTGGAACTTTTTCTCTTCTGTTGCTTGTAGTGCAAGAATAGGCTTCTTCAGTACGCAGTGCGCTTTATCTTCAGGCTCCACAGGTAATTGACATGCTTTAAGTTTGTCAGTAGAACTTTGTCTTTCATCAGAGTTCTGAATGGTACTATGTATCACATCAAGTCTGAAACATTCCTCCTTCCTTTCATCATCTGGGAAATTCATGGCTTTGAAAACATTGAATGTTACTTCTTGGTCTTGTACCCTCATGGTTAGTTCTCATTTTTGTACATCAATAATGGTTCGACCTGTAGCCAAGAATGGTCTCTCGAGGATGATTGGCACGTCTGCGTCTTCCTCAATATCAAGAACAATAAAATCTACTGGGAAAATGAATTTGTCAACCTTGACCAGCACATCCTCAACTACGCCTCTTAGAAATACGAGCGTTCTATCAGCAAGTTGTAGTGAGACTGAAGTGGGCATTGTTTCTCCAATCTGCAGTTTCCTGAAAATAGAAAAAGACATCAAGTTAACACTAAAACCTAAATCACACAGAGCCTTACCGAAGTCATGTTCTCCTATGGTGCAAGGAACAGTGAAACTGCCAGGATCTTTCAACTTTGGAGGAAGTTTTCTCTGAATGATGGCGCTGCATTCTTCTGATAATGCTACTGTATCATAATCTCCCAATCTCCGCTTTTGTGAAAGAATGTCTTTCATAAATTTGGCATAGATGGGCATTTGTTCCAACTCTTCTGCAAATGGAATGTCGATATACAGCTTTTTGAACACCTCCAAGAATCGAGCAAATTGCTTGTCCAGTTTATTCTTCTGAAGAAGCTGAGGAAAAGGTGGAGGTGGAGTGATCTGTTCTTTTTCCTTTGCTTTTTTTTCCTCCATCTGTTGCTTTGTTTCTTTTGAAACTTCCTCAGCAGTTGTTTTGGCTCCAACATCTTTGTTGATTTCAGTACCGCTTTTTAACATGATGGCATGACACTGCTCCTTCCCCATGTTCCTCGGATTTGGTTCAGTGTTTCTAGGAAGGTTACCTGGCGGTCTGTAACTCTAAGCATTGGCTAGTTGTCTAATTTGATTCTCCAGTGCTTTAATAGAAGTTGATTGACTTTGAATTAATGCTGCTTGGGATTAAAACATAGCATCATATCTTGCTGCTTGAGAGTCGTGTTTTGCTTCTATCTTTTTCAAGTGAGTCAACACTTCTGTTATTACTGATTCATTTGCCTGCTCCTGGCTTTGTTCTGTTGTTGGAATCCGGTGGTGGGTTGTTTATTTGCCCTGAATTGTTGCTCCATGCGAAATTAGGATGATTCCTCCACCCTGGGTTGTAGGTGTTGGAATATGGATTGTTCCCCTGTATGTTGAAATTGTTGACATAATTCACCGTTTCTTTTTGTTGGTTGAAAGATTCTGACTCAGGTGCTCCTCCAAATGGTGAACTTGTGGATCCACCATTAACTTTCATGTTAAGAGTTTCCAGATTTTTGCAAATCACATCCAGCTTGGAATTCAGTGCTGTGTTGGCTCCAACTTCATAAATTCCTGCAATTCTTTGATCATGCTCCTTTCTGTTGGCCACAAGGAGTTGTTGTTGGCCATTTCTTCAATTAAGTCCCAGGCTTGATATTCTCCGTTTACCATTAAAGCTCCTCCAGCAGCAGCATCAATTGTGGTTCTCATTATTCCTGAAAGTCCATTGTAGAAGGTTTGAACTTGTAGCCACTTTGCGATCTCATGATGAGGACATTTCTGGAGTAAATCTTTGAATCTTTCCCAAGCTTCGCAAAGGGATTCTGAATCTTGCTGCACGAAGGATGTGAAGTCATTCCTTAACTTTGCAGTTCTGGCTGGTGGAAAGTACTTTGCAAGGAATTTGGTGGCTAGAGTGTTCCAAGTTGTGATGGAACCTGCTGGAAACGAATGTAGCCAAACTTTAGCTCTGTCTTTCAGGGAATATGGAAAAACCCGCAGTCTCATTGCTTTTTCAGCTGCTCGGTTGTAATTGAAAGTACCGTAAACTTCCAGGAAGTTGCTGATGTGGGAATTAGGATCTTCAGTTGCATTTCCCCCAAACTGTACTGACTGCTGAATCATTTGGATGCATGTTTTGATGTCACCCGCATTTGCTGGTAAGTGAGGAAGTACAATACAGGAAATGAAGCCGTCGACCACCGGAATGGTTCTGTCTCGAATGAGAATCGGTGGTGCAACGTTCAAAGGTTCATGTTCCATGTTGACTAAAGCTTCTTGGCCTTCTCGCCTTTCCCTTCTCAACTGTCTGATGGTTCTTTCAATTTCTGGGTCAAGTGGTCGGAGTTCAAAGCTTCTGGTTCGTCTCATGTAGTTTCTGAGAACCTGAAAAACAAGAAAACAAAAACAATAAGTAAAAATAAATTAGATACAAGTAACATATCAAACCCCTAAAATAATAGTGAAAGATAAATAAGTCCCCAGCAATGGCGCCAAAAACTTGACCGGCGCGTAATCACACGCGTATAACGCAAGCGCACGTATCGTTCAACTAGTATAAAAAGTATCGATCCCACGAGGACTTAAAACCTTTGCTATTAATTTTTTATGAGGTCAAATATTTACAAGTATCTAATATATTGATTGTTTGATTGGTGGTGACTTTAAAACTTAAAACAAGTAACTAAAATTTCTTGAAAGTAGATTGAAGAAAATTCAAATTTATAAAACTATCCAGGGTTGTGAATCCTTCCAATATCTATTAAAGATGAAGTGGTTATCTTACAGTTGGGTAATATATTAATTTATTAACCTGGAACACTAAATTATGTAAAAGCCTCTTCCGATGGTCGATTACAAATACCAGTATAACCCAATTGAACCATATGTCTATGTCAACCAAATTACCTGGATTCATTAAGTTTAAGTTCCAATTATGGCTACCCCCGCCCGGCAGGTATATTCCTATCCTGTAAGGAAATCTATTAAAGGGTTATCTATCATCAAGTAAGATCGTGGGCTATTGAGTCTAAGGTCTATAACCTAAAATCCCTTTTTCCAAGTTCATTTTAAGTTTACCTAATCAATTTTATTAATGGCCAGTTAATAAAAATCATTAAGATTAAAGCCTCAATAAATAAACCTTTATATTACCCAAGCTATAATCTAACCCCTTATAAACCGGTGATATTGTATTTCATCATAACCCCAGATAACTGGCT
>SKCR01010430.1:0-21887 GCA_019454045.1 Zanthoxylum bungeanum | reverse complement strand
CTGTAAAATTTCAGCTGACTAGGTATTATCTTCTAAACTCTTTTGTGTATACATAGTGTGAATTTTTAATTTTGTGTGTTATTTTTGTAGGGAAAAGCACAACGAAGCATTTTAATACAGAATGAATTGTGTTTGACAATCAATGATGAGAAACAATTCATTAGCGATGGCTGAATAAGGAATAAAATCTGAGACAAATCCTAATGAATTTATACTACTACGCGAGTGGCGTATTGCATACACAATTCCGTTGCCTTAATTATTGCTTTGATTCACTTTTCTTTTGTAATTATCTTTATTTTCGTAGACAGGATCCAGACTTTTTGACCTTTCACCGATTCATTTTGTTGTTTAGCTAACAAGCTTCCTCTCTGGAAGATACTTGTGCTATTTTTACTTACCCTTTTCAGGTATTATAATTCAACTCATCATTGCACATTTGAAGATATCCAGAGTAAAAATGGAAGCCACTTCAAGAAGACGAGTTGAAAACATTTGTGTGTTTTGCGGTAGTACGGTTGGTACTAAACCACAATACATAGAAGCAGCACAGGAATTGGGTCGAGTCTTAGCAGCAAGGAATATACACTTAATATATGGCGGAGGTAATCTTGGACTTATGGGGATCGTTTCAAAGGCTGTACAGGAAGGAGGCAGTCATGTTTTGGGAATTGTACCAAAACCCTTGGCAGAGGCTAACCTTATTGGATCATCAAACGGAGAGGAACTGATCGTGCCAGGTATGTCTGAACGACTGGTAGAAATGATTAACCGTTCTGATGCTTTTTTTGCTTTGCCAGGAGGCTTGGGCACACTGGAGGAAATTTTTATAGTTATATCTATCTTGGCGAACCTGAATATACACCAGAAACCGCTTGGACTGCTCAACGTTGATGGATTTTATGATTTTCTTTGTGTGTTTCTTGATGATGCTCGGAGAAATGGGTTCGTGTCGAAACCTATGAAAGAACTCCTCTTCACTGCCAGAACTGCTCCAATTTAATTGACCAACTCATAGCCTATGAACCGAAAGTTGACCCTATCATTTCAAAGATAAATTGGTCCGAGGACGATCGTGGTAAGAGGCGTCGAATTAATCTGGATCTTAACCTGTAATTTTCCTGTAGAATTTCAACTAACCAGGTATTATTTTCTAAACTCTTCTTCTACTGTTTAAGACATTGAGGACAATGTCTCATTTAGGTTTGGGGGTGAGGTATAGTTAATAGTACTTGTTTGTTTTGTGTTTTTATTTTTAGTCCAAAATTTTTCGAAAAATAAAAAAAAAAAATTGAAATTTTTTTCAAAAATTACAAAATATTTTGCTTTTTTTTTTGGTTTTTTTTTGACTAAAAAGGTGAATTGGTAAGAAATAGCCGAGTAAGGAGTTTCCGCTCCTGAGACGTATTTCAAACCATTTATTTCGAAATAAGTTAATTTTTGTTTATTTCATTTTGAATTATTTAATTTGTGAATTCTCCATTAACACTGACTAAATGAATCTTCTTATGCTCATTTGACAGGTATTATCAAATACATAGTAACATACAGACATGAGCTGTAATTGAAAAGTTTGTAATATTCCGTGCTATAGTTTAATTGGAGGAAGCATCTATACATAGTTATGGAATAAAAAAAAAAAAAAAAAAAATTTGATGTACAAAAAAAATAAAGTATCTAAGATCCGGGTTATTAAGTCTGTAAGGGTGTTTTAACACCTAGTGCCCTAAAACCAACTGGTTTGGGAGACATTGGCCCAAAGCTCGCTACATGGATCGAAGATACTGCAAAAATATATTCATATCTGAAGTCTGAGTAATTAAGTTCGTAGGGGTGTCTTAACACCTGGTGCCCTAAAGCCAACTGGTTTGGGAGTCACCAACCCAAAGCTCGCTACATAGACGGAAGGTATTGTATATAAATAAAAAATCAAAATTCAGAAAAGCAAAGAAAAAATCAGAAAATCAGAAAATTATTCCATTACTACAAAAAGGTGTGAAATCTGATAGAACTTTAGGACAAAAATATTACTCTCTTATCAACTGCACTTATGACTGTTGTGGGCAAAAATGAGTTGTTTAATATTATGTTGACTGTGTATATGAAGAAAGGTAAAAATAATCGGAGAATTTACTTATTCGGTAATTTAGAAAGAAACAAACAACTAGTAACTTGTAGTAGAAGTTTCACCTGATTAGTTACTAACTTTTTTATTCTCTTTTCTTTTCGCTTGTCTTTTTGCTTTTGTGTGCATTATTTTTACTATCTTTTTACTTTTGTAAATGTTTGTGGGTATCATTGCTGTAAACCCTCACGAGACTACAACTCGTCCACTAGGGACACCTAGGGGTTTAAAGGCTTGTTGCATATGCTAAATGCAACCGTGATCCCTACGAAAATGGCTTAGTTAAATTTTATTATGTTATTTCATTTTATATTTTGCTCGAGGACTAGCAAAATGTTAGGTTTGGGGGTGTGATGAGTGGTATTTATATCACTATTTCCCACTCATTTAATCTAATATTTTGTATAATTTCTTGAGTTTTGTGAATGTTTTGATGTGTGTTTGTGTTATTTTGTAGATAAATAAAGTTTGGAAAGCACTGGAGGCAATTTGAGGCAAAACCGGACAAAAATGCGTCAACAGGGATATTTTCGTCTCTTCAGCGTCGCGACGCTGGAACACTGCGCGCCGCGACGCCCAGCGTGCGCCGAATCTGCTAACATGCGCCGGGTCCACAAAATCAGAATCTGAGAAAAGTTGACTTTGCTAACGTGCGCCGTGACACGTGTCACCATCACAACAGAGATGCTAAAATGCGCCGTGCCACGTGTCGAAATCCTATTGCTTGGACGGCCACCGCCCCACGTGTCATCCTACGTGTCGCCACATCATCGTCCACTCAGCACCACATCTCAAGGTCAACCGAGTCAACATGCCACGTCATCATCAGCCAATCACAGCGCGACACGTGTCAACCTCTCATTCGTCTGACGGCCGCCGCCCCACGTGTCGCCACGTTGTCTTCCACATCATCAGAGTGACGTCACCAATGACGTCATGAACAGTGACACGTCACCAATGACGTCAACATAATAATTGAGCTTTAGCCGCCATGACACGTGTCGCTCTAAACAGTCAGCCGCCTTGCTACGTGTCATCTCCTCATTGTGCCACGTCGAGAAAATCCAGCGTCGCGACGCTGAGGCTTTGGCGTCGCGACGCTGGAACAGTGAAAAATATTTCTATAAATACTGCGCGAATTTCAGAATTTTAGTGTGCCTTTCTCTCTCTCATCTCTTTGATGAAGAGAGAGTTTCTCTCTCTAGAATTTTTATTTTTATTTTTATTTTTAGTTTTTTTTATTTATTTATTTGTAATTTATTTTTATTACCATTTGTAATAATAGTAATTTAATTTTTACTTTTTACAGTTTTCACTATTCATGAGAAAGTAATTTCCCTGCTAGGGTGAAAGGTAATTCTTTTACTGTTACTATTTAGATTAATCTCCCTTAAAAATAATATATTAACTTTTTAAAATATGACTTAATAAAGAATACCGCTATATTGGTCGGTTGGTATATTTATTTTCTGTTAGTTTGAACCTGATTAATCAAGGATACCGCCAGACTGGTCGGTTGGTAAATTTATTTTGGTACCGCCTTTATGGCTGGATTATGGACAAATATTACCGCCTATATGCTGGTGGACTTAATTGGACTTAATCAGGATACCGCCAGATTGGTCGGTTGATTAAATAATTTCATAAGTTTATATATTATTTTATGGGAGATATCTAAATTAGTAGTAGTAAAAGTAATTCTTTTACCTTAGCATTTTATTTTATTGTAATTTACTTTTTAGCATTTTTACTTTATGTCTTTTAATCTTATGTTTTTACTAGTCATAATTATGTGTTAGTTTTTCTAAGGTTGTGATGAATTTCAATATCACCAGTTTATAAGGGTTAGATTATAGTTTGGGTAATTTAAAGGTTTATTTATTAGTCTTAAGCTTAATGTTTTTTGTTGTTTGATCACCAATAAAATTGATTAGGTAAATCTAAAATGAACTAGACATAGGGATTTTAGGTTTCAGCCTTAGACTTAATAGCCCACGATCTTCCTTGAGGATAGATAACCCTTTAATAGATTTCCTTACAGGATAGGAATATACCTGTCGGGCGAGGGTAGCCATAAATTGGAACTTAATCTTAATGAATCCAGATAATGTGGTTGACATAGGAATATGGTTCAATGGGTTATACTGGGTATTTGTGTCTGACCATCGACAGATGCTTTCGCATAATTTTGTGTTCCAGGTTAATAAATCATTGTATTTCCTAACTATAAAATAATCACTTCATCTTTATAATGATATTGGAATAAATCACAACCCTAGATCTTTGTGTCTTTTGTTATTTTCCTTAGTATTTTCTTTTGTCTTTTTATTTATTTATTTATTTAACAACACCACTTTCAACCAATCAAACAAACAATCTCTCTTTTCCATTTAATTAGATATTTATAATTAAATAGATTCACAATTAATAACAACAGTAGGAAATAAGTCCTCGTGGGATCGATTTTTTATACTACTTGAACGATACGTGCGCTTGCGTTATACGTGTGTGTTTACGCCGGCACCTACCCCACACAACTTGGAATCATGTTAATAGCCTAATTCGACGTAAGAAAATAATAATCAATTGAACATCTAATTACACAAAGAAGATTAAAGAAAGTCATTTCTTGGACAATTCAGAACTGAGATTCAGGCTATGAATAAAAAGGCCTGGCTATATATGATGAACTGAGATTCAGGCTATTAATATTTGCAAATTGAAGCAACCGAAAAGAATGGATGGGAAAATGCACACGAGACTCAACGAATTGCTATATTAAATACGACAAATGCATGATTTGAAAGCCCTAATATTATGTGGTTGTCACCAATCCACATAACGAGCAAGGATGCAGATTGAGTACACTGGGAAAGATCCCCAACTATATGACAAATGAAATGTAAAAATGTGGTATTATTACCACTGTTTCTCAAAATGCCCGAATTACGGAACCCGAACCCTAACTTACAGCACCATTCACTCCATAAACTGCTATCGCTGACCCACTGGAGACGACAATGGCAGATGTGATTGGCGTCTCTATCCTACTTGTTCCATTTCATCCATTTGTAAAACTCCATCTAATTCTGCCAAGTTAGCAGAAAAATAAACAAGGCGTCACCACCAACTTCCTCCCTGAAATGAAAAAAAAATTGGAAGGAAAATACTCCATCCAACTGATGAGAAACTGACAGCAAATCAACCCAAACATATGTGCCCCAAAATGGTAATTAACTGACTCGGGGTATGCAAATCGATGACCCAACTGAACACACCCAAATGCATGCAAGTACTAGAATATATGAGGTAGCATTGGTTTCAAAAAGAAATTGCTTTACTGATAGCCAACTTGGCCCATTCAGCAGATTCCTTGATCATAAGATCATCTGACGATAAACATTCATTTAGAAAGTCTTTGCTCGACACAGACTGCTGAATCAAGGGACCTGCATTACTACCCAGGGTATCTGCTAGGTCTCCAACAACTCCGATAGCTGTCTTAGTCACCACATCATCCCTATACGACAACAACGAAACAGTCAGATACCATCATAATTAATTTAAAAAATCAGATAATAAACAAAAGATCTGGGTTCCAGTGTGCTTACATGTCTTTCTCCATGTACAAACTATCTAAGAACTGAAGAATATGAGGTGAATAGGGCATCAACAACTGGGTTTTTGGAGAGCCCTTAAAACCTTGAAAGATTCCAGAGTATGCCTCCAAAATTCCATTTCTCAGAGAATTGGTATACTCTATCATGTCATCATCAACCCCAGATGTATGGATTGATAGCTCTGCTGCACTCTGAAGCATGGGCATAGCATACATCAAGTACTTCTCAAAGTTATCCCCAATTGCCAAAGCAATATCGCCAAAGCATGAAAATATAGGAGGCTTCACAGATCTATGCAATTGATTGCTTGACAAATCCTTGAGAAGTAGGGTCATAATCCCATCACAGAAAGGTAATATCTTGTCCTCCAAAGCCCTGCATATGTCCCCCACAACACCTATGGTGATGGCACAAACCTGGTAATCCTCGAAATTTTGAAGACCCATTTCCAAATACTTATAAAACTCTGGCATGTACTTCAGAAATTCTGGACCTGCTGCATACGCAAGAGCTCCAATGGCAAGCATAGCCTCCTCATGAGCTGCGGCGCTCCGAATAGCAAACACTCTTACAAAGAGACCCATCATTTGGTCCGCGCATATTGCATGAAACCATATTTCATTTGCTCAGATGATCCTAGCTTCTGTATAATGACCTGCAAGCAACCACAAAGAAGGCCTTGTATTTCATTCTGCTTCTCCCTCTCATCAGATGAAAGCTTTTGTGCCTCAAGAGTTTGGTGGAGCTCCATCATAATAAGTGGAACTAGCTGCATGACCATAGGAGCTGTCTCATCAGTAGAACACCTTACAACTTCATTCAGAGTTTCATAAGCTGCAGTTCGGAGACGTGATTCTCCAGCATCTTCTCGGTGAGTTGCAGTGAGAAGGGCCTGAACAATTTCCTGGAAAAAGGGAGTTAACGGGGACGATGGTGATACTGCATCCTCAAAACCTTGGGCCAGGAAATAAAGAGCACCACAGGCTTTCTCGGCAACATTTGGTACATCTTTTATGCTCTGAAGAAGAACACTAATGATTTGTTGGCAATTCCCTTGGTTAATTATGGGTGTCTCCAAAGTTGACCCATGCAGAAATTCGAACATTCTTCCGAGAGTCCATGCAGTAGTGTCCTTCACATGGTTATTTGGATCTTGCATCAGGGCAGAAAGCATGAAGTTTAGAGCAATATTAACAAGAGGGACAAGTTTATCAGGAGATGGGCCTTCAAGAATGGAACCGAATGCATAAGTAGCTGCTTCCCTTTGCCTCCATTCTTCTTTCATTATATTTTCTTCAACAAATGGCATTACAAGCGGCACAATATCATCCCCAACAGTCCTAGCAACCAAACCCAAGCATGTGCCTCCAGCCATTGCAATATTCCAAGCCCCTTCGTCCTGATCCTGATCCTCTTCCTGCTTAAGTAACGTCTCCAGTAACAAGGGGACAAGAACAGGGAGTGCATGCTTAACAAAGTAAAAGCAAGGAATATCAGAATCCCCACTGAAATCACCTACATATTCTTCTAATATATCTATTTCCTCATCACATATTGAACTCCAGAACTCAATAGCCTGAAGAGCTACAGGTTCCTCATCTTCCCTCACAGTTTTTGCGGTGATGTTGAATATATCTTGAATGTACGGGGCCAATTTCTCGTAGTAGGTCGAAGATATTGCAACTAAACACTCAAAAGCGCCTGTCGAATCTTTACTTCTGGAGAAAGAGTAGCCTCACAGACAACTCTCATGATGTAATCACGTTCCATATCGTTAGAGAAATTTGCCTGAGCAAAACCCAAAGCATTATACAACGCTCGTGTAGCAGCAAGTCTGACATCATTGTTACTCTCAGAAGCATTCATACTCTGGACTACAGCTGTAAGTATCCTATTTACATGATCCTGTTCTACCGCATCTGAGGAAACTTCTTCACAAATATATCCAAGAGTTTCAATGGTGGCTTGTTTGGTATGAGGTGGGAGCTGATGAATATTTGATAAAAGAACTCCAATTAGTTCAGGCCACTGCTTATGAGGCAACTCAATACCTGCTACCTTCGCAATGACTTGAGACGCAGTTGACCGAGCATCATGAGCAGGAGAAGAGAGTGTCTTTAGTATAAATGGTTTGATCTGGGCCTTCACAGAGGAATCCAATGACATCCATCTTTGTACAAGCTCAAACCTCCGATGCTGTTCTTTGGCATCCAATGCATTTTTCAGGATCAAACCTGCTAATTTACGACTCTCAACAGGCTTCTCATCATTAGCCAATTCTCCAGCCAGAGAAAGCAAAAAGCCTGGGAGATTCTGCTCCTGATACTGTTTTAGGCTTTCTTCTGCTTGCTTGCGTACAGAGCCATCTACTGCTTGAGCATTTAAGAGAAATTGAGTGACTTCCGCAGCCATTTTAATCTGAAGTTGACACGTTAGATAAAATAGCATGAGAATAGTAGATTGCAACATCATGCATGACTCAAGAATTGGATTAGAAAAGAAGAAAATGCAAACCCAATTTTTCAACTCTCTCCAAGTAGCACTGCCACTAAACATAATGAAGCTGGTAAAATATCGCTAAAACAAAACTAGAATCGACAAATCTCTGTCCTTCTATACGGACCACAGCACGTGGCATAACAGCAGAGGTCTAAAAATCATACAATTCACTATCCTATTATTTTAGTTTACTTCAGAAAAGGAAAGCTAAAACTCCAAATTCAAGGGCCACACAGAAACTAGGAAGTAGAAGAAAGAAACACTGAAAATTGATCTTGCAGACAGCAGCTTAAAACAATTAATACAATAGACTTGCGCTTCTCTCATTTTTCCACTTTCTCCCGCCAACCAAACAGTACATATTTACTCCATACCATCTTCGTTCTTCGTATTGTAATGAAAATGTCATTTAATCAAGCCAAACAATAATTCACCACGTTTTTTTATTACAATACAAATCTACAGTTATACAATCTGGAATCTACTGGAATATTGAATACAAACATTTATAGCACACCCAGACATCGACGTCTACTAGAAACGGAATATCTACTCCCACTCAAATATGGAGAGAAACTCTACTCCCACATCAAATATGGGGAGAACTCAACTTTACTCCCAATAATGGGAGGAATTTTGACTCCCTACTTATGCAGAGAGTCGAGCTTGTGCTCTCCCAAATAACTCACCACTGGGCCACGATCCCAGTGGCTAACTCACCAACCTTACGTAAGCATAGATTCTACCATTTCAGTCCAAAATAGTCACAAATCACACATTCCAATTTCCGTTGATTCCCTTTATTCATTCACTTTATTTCAATTCAATTTCAAAATAATTTATCAAAATTAAACGAAACTAAATAATCAAAACTCTGGTCAAACTCACTGTGATCTCGAAAACCAAAATTAACTAATCATGTAACTAATTTCCTAACTCCTTTCCAAACTGTAGATGAAATAAATACATTAAAAATCTTAACAAAAAAATATTTCAAAAAGATTAAAACATTAAATTTTGATCTGAATATAATATATGTATATAATCAACGTGGTGAGAAAGTAAAAAACTAAAACGTCTATATCAAGAGATACTTACTTATGCCGAGTTGATGAGTTGACTCGGAGGAACACGGCGAGTGAGCGATCGATTTGAGACAGGAAATGTACAGAAGCGGCGAATCTGAAACCCTAGCAGAGTGACAACGAAGGCAAAGACAGGCAAAGACTGTCTATGCAAAATGTAAAAATATTTAGATTTAAAAAATAATCATATCAATAAATAAACCTATCTGGATTTTCTAATTGGGATTCAGATGGTGCCACGCGTGAGTTTTGGAGCGTACGCGCGTAATGGCACGTTGTGGTTGTGGCTGAGTCGAGGGGTGGGTCTTGCGGGTTCGGGGCGCTGCAGTAAAATCCAACGATCCGCATGTTGTCACGAGAGCTACTAGAGGGGATTGTAGTAAATTTATTATTGTAGCGTCCCCGTTTACGGGTTCGCATGCTGTCACATGAGCTATTGGAGGGGGTTGTTGTAAATTTATTACTGGAGTGCCCATGTTCCAAGTATGGGTGTCAAAAAGATCCGGATCTGGACGACCCGAATGGACCCGGATTCACAATTTTTTTTACTGACCCGGGTCTTAAATTTTAAGACCCGGATTTAACCGGGTCTGGATACGGGTCCGGGTGATTTCGGACCCGAGTACCCAAGACCCGATTAAATTATAAAAAAAAAATCAAAAGTCAAAATCCCTAATTAATTCGTTTCAGTTCATCAATCATCATTCATTCATTCTTCGTCTCACGCTCAGCTCGCCACTGACGTTCATCAATCATTCATTCAATTTTTCTGTCAATTTTTCATTCAATGTAGGCAGTAGGTGCATGTGATATGTTTGAAGAACTTTTTTCCCTTTTTTCTGTGTATTACAGTGAGTCAGTGAGTAGTAGTCAGTTATTTTGAAAATAGTTGAACTTAAAAAAAAAAAAAAAAAAAAAAAAAAAACAGTGGAACGAGATGCTTGCACCCGGGTCCGGGTCCGGACCCGAACGCATTTTCCCGAGTCCACCTCCAGACCCGAGACATCTATAGTACTTGTGGATCCGGACCCGGGTTCGGATCCGGATTTTGTCATCCTTGGTTCCAAGTCTTGTAAGGTCAATTTGTGAAGAGTTAGATTTTATTGGTCAGTGGAATAAACGCGCTGGTATGGTTGGTGGGATTAGAGAGCGAGTGTTATCAATCATCAGTTATTATTGCAGTTGATTTATTTTGTACGGGCCTGTTCTATAATTATAATTACTGTACTTATGATGTTTGCTCAGTTCATTTCTTATTATTTAAACCAAAAACAATTATTATTGTTACTAAAAATAAAAATGATGTACAAAGTCGCACATGTTTAATTGACTATAATGATCTAAATTAAAAATAATTAGTGTCAATGTTTGAAGCATTAGGAGTTTAGTTATGTATTGAGGCAAAATTTAGGGGTTTGAGTGTCGTTTTCTCTTTTTTTTTTTTTTTTTTTTTTTTGTTTATCATTGTAAATCCCGCCGTCAAACCATCCCTTTCGGATTTAAACATATTAGATAAAATATATGATTGTCTCGGACTCTTACAATAAATTCATTCTTTAAATGTGCACATGATCGCGTGTCGTTTTCTCTTATTAATATTATGTTGAGATTTTATTTTTATCTAATATTGTCATTCCTAAATAATATTATTGAACAATCTTATATCTTTAGTATGAAATATAAGAGGGTGGGGCACGGAAATTGGAAGGAACGAAAAAAATCTATAATTAAGGTAAGTTTGAATATAATAGACCAATAAACAAATTTGTCATCTAAAAATAAAAACGATATAGCAATCAAATTATATTATTCTTTATTGTAGACTTATTATAAACTAAGGCATTGTGATGCGATCAGTCCCATTTTCATATTGGATAGGTGTAATTATGGAGAGTGTTTATTTACGTAAGATAGATAATCTTATCAACTGAACTAATTAGTTATAGATTATACAAGTTTGTTTAATGGTGTGGGTGTATGTGAGTCCGTATAGTGTGCACGTGATCACGTGGCACATGTTGAACACGTGGATTTGTAAAAGATGAGAAAAGTTTGGCTAACAGTGTGGGTGTATGCAGGTTCGTGAGGTGTGCACTTGAGATATGTGGCACATGATAAACACATGAAATTATAGAGGAGATGAACGATGCACTAGATCATGGTCATCCATATCCCGTATTGAATATGTGTAATTGTGAGAATGATGCTTATATGTGAGTTAGGTAATCTTATCTATTGGATTAACAATTTTATTTAACAAGAGTGACCTTTAGATTAGTAGGATATTCGACGATTTGTAAAGTATATGGATTGGTCCCTACTAATAATGAGATATTTGTTTAGCTTCATTATTATAATGATTATTAATTTTTTAAAAATTTGATATCTCTAATTTCGTCTCAAATTTAAGATTTCATCTAACCGCATGTGTAGGTTATCTCTAGATCATTTCCTAAATAACTTGCCATAACTTGGAGTAATTTGTACTTGACTAGTGGTATTATAGTCGTTCAAAATAATTAGGGGTGTTGATTTGGGTCATGATTCGTTTATTCGTTCGATTCAATTCGCTTTAAAGCGAATACAGGTTTGAAAAAATGGATTCGTTTAATAAACTGGTCAATTTGATTTGATTCGTTTATTAAACGAATCGAATACGAATTTAAGCTCATTGATTCGTTTAGGATTCGTTTTATTATTTTATTTACCAGTTCTTGTTATTTTTCAATTAATATTCGAGAAATTATAACTAATTACCATATAAAAAGTAATATTTTTGATATTTGGTGAAGTATTTTTAGTAATTATATTAATTTACATATTTCATATGTATATTTTTATGAAGAATTAATGTAAATCAAGTGTGGTAAATAATTTTATTAAATAATATTATGACTAAACGAATATTCGTATTCGATCCGTTTAATAAACGAATCGAATACGAATCTATCACATTTTGATTTGATTCGTTTATGATTCGATACAAATTCGATTCGTTAATTCGTTTTGCCACCTCTAAAAATAATAAATTGATGTGTAAAAAGTAATTAATTGCATAATCTCTAGTAAATTAAAATGGCATGCCGTTTGAATGATGGGCTAAAGTCGCCGAAGCCACTTATATATTTGGGCCCAAAAAGATTGGTTGGAAAAAATAAGCGACCAGGCGAAGATCTGGAAAAAAACAAACGGCCAGGATCGTCCCAACACGAGATCTAATTTCATTGGCTCAACACACCCTTCTCTAAAATCCGATTGGTCCACGTCACTCACGGTGACATGTCCTCTCCTATGACTTCCCTTAAATCAACAAACGTGCATTATATTATTATTTTGTCATTTGTCCATGGTATAATTTTCAAAAAAACACTCTATTTTAAGAAAATATTATATGTACCATCAAAAATTCATAAATAATTAAGTATTTTTCGAATATCCGTAAAATTTTGGATAGATAAATAATAAATTTCTTAAATTTTATGTTATAATTGATAATTTTTAATAAGTTTAGATGCATAAATGATATTTTCTCTAAATGAGTTTTTTCCGATTATAATTTCCCTGTTATTTATTTACACGCAAGTCATCGCTCTATAAAAGGCTCTGTCTTCCACGAAACCAAATAGCATTTCAAAAACCAAAACACATTTTTAAAAAATACCGAATCCTTCAAAACTAGACGAAGCTCTCTCAGATTTCAAGAGAGGCAGAGGCGGAGTGTAACCGTTTCAGTACGCGCGATGGCTGGCTCGTGGAGAGCACGCGGTTCTCTCGTTGTGTTTGCGATCGTCTTCTTCGGTGAGTGTAGTGTAAATTTTCATTTTATTTTGTACAGATCTGATTTGTTTTTTGTTTGAGATGAAAATGCAGTAGATCTGATTATATTTCAGCTTAAAATTGGACACGTGTTTGATTGATTTTAATGATATTTTAGATCCGATCAATATCGGTGATTATGATGAGTTAGATGATGCTTTAGATCTGTATGTCAATATTTGACTAATCTGATATGCTGAATTTGTAAATAGCAAAGTTTTGATCTTGCCGCTCGTAGTAATGTTATTTAATGATTTGATATTGTAATTTTCATTAAGAAATATTTGTTAAAAAACAATTCGTGAATGCAATAAGTTTTTATTGTATATATTTAAATAATGTCACAAACAAATCAAAAATGAAACTTACAATGCAAGTAATTAAAAACAATAACAATAAAAGTGACTGGTATAGATTGAGGCTAGCGTATAATGCTATGTATTATAACAGAAATTCGCGAGTAGGTTTTTGTTTTCAAAGATCAGAATGATTTGTATATGGAAAATCGAATACTTCACTGATCTTCCCTGTTCTATTTATTGAGAATAAAAAGGGAAAAAGGTTATCGATGAAGTGTTGTGTTCATAAAAAACAATCAAATGTTTTCAGTTAAACATGAAGAGTTGTGTTGATCAGACACAATTTTCTGATTTAAATGGAAAAAGAAAAATATTTTAAAGTAAGGCATTTAATGAATCACAAGGCTCATCTTTTGATTAATTAAATATATTAAATATATTTATTAATACTAATGCCAAGCCAATAACCCAACCACACACATCCAAGCCCAAGCCCAAGCCCAAGCCTTGCTTTTACTATTTAATATAAGTGTCTAGTGTACACTTATAAACTCTTTATTTTCCATTTCCTTCTTCTATGTGGGACTACTCCCTCTATTTGCTATACAAACTTCTTACAATATTAAGATAATAAATTTGGTAGTTAGTCGATTCCTTGTTTCACTGGAAGTAGTTTAAATTTAGTGAGAAGTATTTGCTGATGGTGTTAATGTCCAACTAAATGGTGCATGACAGGGGGTCTATTTGCAATTTCAATTGCGAAAGAGGAAGCTACGAAGTTGGGAACGGTGATAGGGATAGATCTTGGTACAACTTATTCTTGTGTTGGTGTTTACAAAAATGGTCATGTTGAAATCATAGCTAATGACCAAGGAAACCGAATCACCCCATCGTGGGTTGGGTTCACCGACAGTGAGAGGCTGATTGGTGAGGCAGCAAAGAATCAGGCTGCTGTTAATCCTGAAAGGACCATCTTTGATGTCAAGAGACTTATCGGAAGAAAGTAATGTTTCTTTTTTAATGATTTGCTTTATGTTTGAGTAGGTTTTTGTAGAGTTATGATGGTTAATGGAGTTATCTTTTGCCAGGTTTGAGGACAAGGAGGTCCAGAGGGACATGCAGCTTGTTCCTTTCAAGATTGTGAATAAGGATGGAAAGCCTTATATTCAGGTTAAGATTAAGGATGGTGAGACCAAGGTGTTCAGTCCGGAGGAGATCAGTGCTATGATACTGACTAAGATGAAGGAGACAGCTGAAGCATTCCTTGGAAAGAAAATTAAGGATGCTGTTGTCACTGTTCCTGGTTAGTAAAAAGCATTTATATATTTTAGGTGAATTTTATCCAATGTTGGCTTATAACTTTACTCAAGTATCTTCTTTGTTTGATATGCAGCTTACTTCAACGATGCCCAGAGGCAGGCCACCAAGGATGCCGGTGTTATTGCTGGGCTTAATGTTGCTAGGATTATCAATGAACCAACAGCCGCTGCAATTGCATACGGTTTGGACAAGAAAGGTGGTGAGAAAAACATTCTCGTCTTCGATCTTGGTGGTGGTACATTTGATGTCAGTATCTTGACAATTGATAATGGTGTTTTTGAGGTCCTTTCTACAAATGGAGACACTCATTTGGGAGGTGAGTGTATCTCTTTTTTTTCTTTCATCTGTGGCTTTGTGTCTATATGTGGAAGTCATTTTATCTGAAACAACTGTACACTAGAGATAAAAAAAATTTGTTGATAAATGTTTTGTTATGACATAATATAAGTATGCTAATGGGACATTATCTTGCAGGTGAGGACTTTGACCAGAGGATTATGGAGTACTTTATTAAATTGATCAAGAAGAAGCATGGAAAGGATATCAGCAAGGACAAGAGGGCTATAGGCAAGCTCAGGAGGGAAGCTGAACGCGCAAAGAGAGCTCTCAGCAGCCAGCACCAAGTCCGTGTGGAAATTGAATCACTTTTTGATGGCGTTGACTTCTCTGAGCCACTGACCAGGGCTCGTTTTGAGGAGTTGAACAACGACTTGTTCAGAAAGACCATGGGACCTGTGAAGAAGGCCATGGAAGATGCTGGATTAGAGAAGAATCAGATTGATGAGATTGTCCTCGTCGGTGGCAGTACTAGAATTCCTAAGGTTCAACAGCTTCTCAAAGATTACTTTGATGGCAAAGAGCCTAACAAGGGTGTGAACCCAGATGAGGCAGTTGCATATGGTGCTGCTGTACAAGGAGGCATCTTGAGCGGTGAGGGAGGCGATGAAACCAAAGGTATGACAACTCCCAGATGATCATATGAGATTCATTGACAAGAGTGGCTCCATTTTAACCGAAGAAACTGACTACTGATGTGTTGCTTGAAATGCAGATATCCTTCTCCTGGATGTGGCTCCACTCACCCTTGGTATTGAGACTGTCGGTGGGGTGATGACCAAGTTGATCCCGAGAAACAGTGTCATTCCAACCAAGAAATCTCAGGTTTTCACCACTTATCAAGACCAGCAGACTACTGTCTCCATTCAGGTATCTTTTTTGCTTGCTTTTACATGGTTTTAAACTGTTATCCTGAATGAATATATACTTGATTTGTTGTTGTGCTTTTATGCGAACGATTGAACTTACATGAGTTTCTCGTGTTTCATATCAGGTCTTTGAAGGTGAAAGGAGTCTCACAAAAGATTGCAGATTGCTTGGGAAATTCGATCTTTCTGGAATTCCTCCAGCTCCTAGGTTTGTGTCTGCCTTGTGTTTAATTTTGTTCATTAGTTTTGCCTCCACTCTTTCCCGAGAGCTAATGAAGTTCCTTATGGACTGGACAGGGGAACTCCTCAAATTGAAGTCACATTTGAAGTTGATGCAAATGGTATCTTGAATGTCAAGGCAGAAGACAAGGGCACAGGCAAATCAGAGAAAATCACCATCACAAACGACAAGGGTCGCCTGAGTCAGGAGGAGATTGAGCGTATGGTTCGTGAAGCTGAAGAATTCGCTGAGGAGGACAAGAAGGTGAAGGAGAAGATTGATGCTCGTAACAGCCTCGAGACATATGTCTATAACATGAAAAACCAGATCAGTGACAAGGACAAGCTTGCTGATAAGCTCGAATCTGACGAGAAGGACAAAATTGAATCCGCTGTAAAGGAAGCCCTTGAATGGCTCGATGACAACCAGAGCGCTGAGAAAGAGGACTATGAGGAGAAGCTCAAAGAGGTTGAGGCCGTCTGCAACCCCATCATCACTGCTGTATATCAAAGATCTGGCGGAGCCCCAGGTGGTGGCGCTGAATCATCAGAGGATGACGATGATTCACACGATGAGCTGTAAGAATCTTTTGTTTGATTGACCATTTTGCGAAAATCGATTAAAGTAGGCTTTATAGATTATGTCAGGGAACTTACTGTAATTTTTGCGAGTCTCCCTTTCTTCGCTTGTATTTTTGGACGTGAAGATACTCTTGGATCTTTTCTTTCTTGTTTTACCGAAGTAGACGAGGCAAAACATATAAGACCGTTTCAAATATTTTTATTTTAAAAAAGAAATTTATGCTGGAATTACAAACACTACGAATGAATCCATTCTTATTTTTATTGCTTTCATCAAGGACATTTATGTCAGTAATACCACAAGAAACCAGGCTCAAATGCTACTTGATTGTTCTTCAAAACATCTTATAGTCCCTCTTGACCTATAAAGATTGTGTAACAATCTGTCGGTAGTTTGTTAGCAAATGATTTAAGATTTTTTTTGAAAGGAAATGGATTAGAATTTAATTATTAGGTACTAGGTCGAGTGTCGAGTGCATGAAGTGTATTTCTTATAAGAACTTAGGACAACCAAAAGTTTTACATGTCTCGTTTAAACTCAAGGTCGGATGATTTGACAGCGAGATTTTCAAAAACAACTATATGACATTACAGTCCTTATTTTTTAATGGTGGGGTATAATTTTTCTTGTTACTCTCTATTAAATGTATGACCTGTTAGTTGTTCTCGAACTTAAAATCACATGAAATGATTAACGTGTCGAAATATTTTTGGAGGATGCTCAAGTCGGTTAAAAAATTTTATACAGGAAAATTTTAAATAAAAATATGTGTTTGGGTGATTTTTCTGAGTAAGTAAAAAGTAGATTGCAAAAGGTTTTAACTGAAAAATAAACTAAGTGTATGGTTCTTGATTAAGAAATTCTAACCACTGTAAAATAAACTTACCGTTGAACTGAAAAATCTCGGATATCTCACAACCACTTCATATATCTCTGACTTGAATTTCTCGATACATGAAATTGATTCGATCTTCATGGATATTCTGATTGTGATGTTTGATTTAATGTTTTTAGCGAACAATCACGACTTCAAAATAATGTTTTGAAAACCGGATCAATTGGTCAGACCAGTTGAATCGGAAACCGACCGTGAGTCCGGTCTAGTTAATCGATAAAAATCGGTTAAAATCAGTTAAAATCGGTGAACCGGTTCGATTTTTTTAATTAACCAAAAACTAAAATTTAATATTTTTTATAATTTTTAAATAAATAAAATTATTTATGACATAGACTCATTCTATCGATTTTTTTGAAATAGTTCAACCGATCGAATCATTGACCAATAAACCCTGTTGGATCAATCACGAAGAGGGGTTTTATACGGACATTTTAGGGGTGTGAATAGCACCACTCAATTAAGTTAAAGTCACGGCCCATAATAAAACGAGCGGTTTGGTTTGATTTGGTTCGCCGGTCCCGTGTTATTTTCCTCTCAAAAAAAAAAAAACCCTTTCAGTATCGCGATATTTTTCTCATTGCAGTAACGCTAGTTAGAGGATATTGAGGGAGGCCGATGACGGAAGTAGCGAGCTCAGTTGTGCACGAGGTACTTGGAAGGAAATTCCTGGACGTTGACCAGCCGATTATTGATTACATCGTCAACGTCCTCGCCGATGAGGACTTCGATTTCGGCGAGGAAGGCGAGGGCGCTTTCAACGCCCTCGGCGAGCTCCTCGTCGACGCCGGATGCGTCTCCGATTTCAACGAATGCCGCTTGGTAAGCTTCTTATAGTAGATTTTATTTTATTTTTTCATTTTTTCCCATTTTTTAAATTGTTTATTTATTTATTTATGTGGAGATTGCTTCGTATTTTGTGATAGGTTTGTGGTAAGCTGAATGAGAGGTTTGGGAAATATGGTTTGGTAAAGCCGAAACCAACTGTACGGAGCCTTACGACGCCGTTGAGAATGAATGATGGAATGGATGAGGAAGCTCCGAAGAAGAAGCCTGAGTTGCCTGATGGTCCCTTGTTGTCTGAACGTGATAAAATCAAGATAGAGAGGAAAAAGCGGAAGGACGAGCGCCAACGGGAGGTGAAACCTTTTATTCTGATATTTGATTTATTGAAGTTTAAATTGGATATAAATTGGATATTTGATTTGATTGTATTTGTGTAGTCGCAATACCAAATACATCTGGCAGAAATGGAAGCGGTTAGAGCTGGAATGCCAGTTGTGTGTGTGAATCATGATAGGGAAGGTGGACCTAACATTAAAGATATACATATGGAGAACTTTAGTGTTTCTGTGGGTGGACGTGATCTTATCGTGGATGGTTCGCTCACGCTTTCTTTTGGAAGGCATTATGGTGTGTGTGTTTTTCCATTTTCACATTTCATTGCGCTAGCATAATAGTTGTTTGTTGGTTTGTTGGGTGTTAATGTAAAAAACCTCACTGCAATTGTCTGCAGGGCTTGTTGGAAGAAATGGTACTGGGAAAACAACTTTCCTCAGGCACATGGCAATGCATGCTATTGATGGTATTCCTTCAAATTGCCAGATATTACATGTTGAGCAAGAAGTGGCAGGTGATGATACATCAGCCTTGCAATGTGTTCTTAACACTGATATTGAAAGAACTCAGCTTTCGGAAGAAGAATCCCGTCTGCTTGCACTACAGGTAGAATATATACTGCTCTAGAGCATAGAAGATTATTGTTATCAGTTCCTTGCCTTATTTTTTTTCCCTTATAATTTTCTGTGTTGGTGTAGATAGTGTATATGCTTTTATAGAGATCTCACTGACATTTTTGTGACTGTTTTTAAGAGAGAATTGGATTTTGAGGATGAGACTGAAAAGAGCAATGGTTCAGCTGACAAAGATGCTATTTCCCAAAGGCTTCAAGAAATATACAAGAGGCTTGAAATCATTGATGCAGACTCTGCAGAAGCACGTGCAGCTTCCATTCTTGCGGTTAGTTCCCAAACATTCTTGCTATCTTGCTGAGTGGATGATGTCTTCTGATTTAAGCTTGAAATTTGATATTAAAAGGCATTTTCCACTCATATATAAATGGTAATACTAGAGATGGATTTTTCTCTCCTAGAAACTAATGAAGTCATTTAGCTATGGAACATGGGAAGTAAAATGGTTGCCTGGGTTGGGGTGAAATGTGGATCAAATGACCATGCAATATCCACATGTCATGCATGGGAGCTACCTACAATGAGTTTACTGTAGTCATCCTCGTTGTCTTGTTTTTTTTTTTTTTTTTTATAATCTTTTTTTAACTAACTAGACATTTGCAGGGTCTGAGTTTCTCTCCAGACATGCAAGGCCGTGCAACAAAAACGTTTTCTGGTGGGTGGCGAATGCGAATTGCCTTGGCTCGTGCTCTGTTTATAGAGCCTGATTTGTTGCTGCTTGATGAACCAACGGTGTGTTATGTTTTGTGTCCATCATGGAATGTACCATTGCAGTATAATTTGCTTTATATCTAAGATATATTATTTTTTGGCAGAACCATCTTGATCTTCATGCTGTCCTGTGGCTGGAATCTTATCTGGTGAAATGGCCAAAAACTTTTATAGTTGTTTCTCATGCTAGAGAGTTTTTGAATACGGTAACACTTTTGCATTACTTGTTTTTCTCTGTTAGGGATACGACATATTCTTGAGTAAATTGTCAATTCATTATTATTTTCAGGTGGTCACAGATATTCTTCATCTACATGGTCAAAAAATGACTGCATACAAAGGGAATTACGATATATTTGAGAGGACCCGGGTGGAACAGATTAAAAACCAACAGAAGGCATTTGAGGCAAATGAACGATCAAGATCACATATGCAGGTCTTCTTCGCTGCACATCATCCAAAAACTTTGAAAACAATCAGTTCATATTTCTGTTATTCGGCTTGTTTTACAGATTATATTAACTTATATCTGACATGCAAATGCTTTTCTTGATTCTGCAGTCTTTTATTGATAAGTTCCGCTATAATGCAAAGAGGGCATCTCTTGTTCAGTCAAGAATCAAGGTGCCTATTCTCATTTATTTAAATGGCTTTGAATCCAATGTTGACCTCTACTTGACTCCTAGTCCTGCTATATTGTTGAATAATTTGGCTTACGGTTTCCTTGGAATTTTTCAGGCATTAGATCGAATGGGTCATGTAGATGAAATTGTAAATGATCCTGAGTAAGTACTCTTCCTTTATTATCATCAATATTTCCAGAACTTTTAAACTTTGGAGTTTGCATTATTTTGCTTCTAATTTCTTATGGATTTACTCTTAATACTACCCAATTTCATTTTTATAATGCAGCTACAAATTTGAGTTCCCAACTCCAGATGATAGACCTGGTCCCCCTATAATAAGTTTCAGGTTTGATTTTGCAGCTAATCTAGGGGAATGTTGAACTAATGTTTTTAAGTAGAACTTGTGTTTTTTGAGTATCAAAGGATTCAGGTCGTCAGTTGTTTGCAATTAATTTTTCCATGACTGCAAGTAGTACAAGTTCCTTGCTATTATCTCTAATTAATTTGAAACAGTGGTATCTGCCTGTATATTATTAAATTTTCTTCAAGTATAAAATGCCAATTCTTTCCTTTCTTAAAATTACTTATCGATCTTGACTTGTATGCCAAGCTTGTTGGATTCTGATAATCTTTCTTCAATGTGATTGCAGTGATGCATCATTTGGTTACCCTGGTGGGCCTATATTGTTTAAGAATTTGAATTTTGGGATTGATCTGGACAGCCGTATAGCAAGTAGGCATGCTTGTCCCTGTCAATGCTTTTGCTTTTACATTAGTTAATCACATCTTGTATCTTTTCTTGTCTCCATATGAATGAATCTTTATATATATATATGCATGGTCATTTCGCTATCTCTGTGTATTACCTTTACTCAGTTCCCATTTTTGTATGGGTGTTTGTATTGTTTTGCAGTGGTTGGGCCAAATGGTATTGGCAAATCAACCATACTCAAACTTATTGCTGGTGAGCTCCAACCGAGCTCTGGAACAGTTTTCCGTTCAGCAAAGGTATCTTATACTTGATTTCTTGCCATTTTTCTATTATAATTACAATTTTAGCGGCTGAAGGTATCCTATACTTGTTTTCTTGCCTTTTTCATATTGAAATTACAATTTTAACTCTTATTCTCATC
>SKCR01010429.1:0-22487 GCA_019454045.1 Zanthoxylum bungeanum | reverse complement strand
AATGAGCCTTTGCGACTTAGATTCTAAATCTAATCTTAACTGGTCTCAAAGCCCAATTAACATCCAATGTCAATTTAATTAAAGTCCAATGGGCTTTCAATTAATTTATAAGGCATAAACTTTGGCAACCAAAGCCAATAAGGAATCACCCTTTGCCAAAAATCAATTTACGCCCAATTAAATTATAAAAGGCCAAATTATCATATTTGGACTTTATGGAAATGGTTTTAGGCCCAATTGGATGTTGGTGTTTGCTAAGGTCCCAAGATCATTAAACAAGCATGAAACAAATGCGAATACAAATCAAAGAAGTTGCGGAATACTCACATCGATCAGTTAAGCGACGTGCAAGGCAATAAAAATTCAAATTCTGCCTCTGGATGCATTCGGTAGTGGGCTGCTATTTGCTCCTCAAAATCGGCCATGGATCATCTTTGTCAAGCTCCAAGCTTCGTCAAACGATTCCCGGCTCATCGGTGGACTTCCCTATCACCTTCGCATGACTTCGTAGTGTGCTAGCACTCCCGATTTTGCCACAAAATTGCGACTCTAAGCTTCCATTTTCCTCTTGGCTCACGACAGTTCACTGCTAAAACCAGTGAAGAAATTGCCCCTCCATGGGCGTGAGAGAGGAGAGAAAATGTGAGAGAGAGAGATGTGTGTTGAATGAGTTGAAAAGTGTATCTAATACACATATATATTTTCCAAAAATAAATAAATGATTTACCACCTTTTTGGCTTTCAAAAAGTCAAATGGTAAAGGCTCAACAACCATTCCAACAACTACCATTAAGTCACATCAATCAATCAATCAATTGTCACATCACTCAAAGTGACATGATTTTACGCTTGATGTGACTAGCGATTTGACGCTTGATGTGACTTGCGTGCCGCACTCGAATTCGAAATGCGATTGCGCTCGCAAACACTTGTGGGCTCGGGTTCGCTAATTCCAAATTAATGAATTTTTCGTTGCGACGCAATTAAATGATTACGCCTAGCGAAGTCACTATTCACGTCGCTAACGAATTAATTCTAAATTAATTCGTTCGCCCGAATTAAAATCTAATTTTAATTCCGCGTCGAAATCCAATTTCGTTTAATATATCGAATATATTAATTTATCGATTAATTCCAAATTAATCGTTATCTCTCTTTAAATGATATTTTATCCCAAATAAAATATCTCCGTAATTAATCCCAGATTAATTTTCTCTCTCTTCTAATTAATCCCAGATTAATTTAGAGTGCGAGTCATACGTCATCGGTGAATCTTTGGGAAGCGACCCATGAGATCCCCGGATATGTTGGCAGTAAATTCGGTCATCGGACTATCTGAACACGTAAGTACCTCGTACTATGTTTATACCGATTTACAAGACAAGGTTGGCTTCTAGCAAAGCGCCATGCCTACCCAATTCTCCAGAAATATCCTTACAGGAATAAATGATCTATATCAGGCGTAGTATACATAGTATTGCGTATTTCTGTCCAGTATCGGATGATCACGTGCTAGGCCTGGGGCTGGAATTGTGTCTGCCCCGTACGAAGCACATCTCGGATGTCTGCTAACTAGTCTCTATAATCGGATAAACCTGACCTTGTCATTATATCTTGATGACTGTAGTACTTAAGAGTACTAGTACCGTATCCTACGTGACCATCATCTCCATATGGCTGGAGTGACACTTCTGTCTTGACATCACACCCAACACACTATGATTCTCAATATACCCAGTATAGGCGTACACAGAACCTGTTAAAGCCCTGGACGACAACAACCAAAATATATTGATTGTCACAAGTATTAGCGGTGCAAGTCTCAGGTTAAGACCAAATACACCTACCCTGATTTCGGACTTCCATAGAAACATAGTCATACTACCAATGGAATTCCGAGGGGGTCTATCTAGAGCAAAGCTGTTTCCCGTACCATCTGTAAAACACAACCTCCTATTACACTTGCATGAGTATCCTATACCCAAATATATGAGAACTATGATGTTGTGCCCTCACAACGCGAACAAGTGTAATACTAGTCTTTTACGTATTTATCGATGTCCAATCTCGATAATACTCTGACTATGAATATTTAATGATTTATCCTTCGTGGATTGATACTGTCTCATATCATTCTCAATCCAGGAACAAATCATAGAGACCTCATATCATTTATATATCTAGGTGATCTAATCACAAATGATAAGAGTGCAATCTCATTTATCACATAGTTAATTTGTACAACAACACTATGATCTGTACAAATAGTGACGCTATGGGTCATAATTGTCCAACAATCTCCCACTTGGCCTATAGCCAGTCACTCGAGTGTCTTACACCCGAACTATGTACGGTTGGCTCAAATAGCTGAGAAAAGACTTTCGTCAGCGGATTTGCATGACTATCATCTGATTCAATTTATTCAATCATCACATCTCCACGATGTATGATCCGAACGAATCAGATGAATATCGAAGTATATATCTGGATCGTTGATGAGACCATTAATTCTTTAGCTTGTGCTGTAGCCTAGCTCAGCTGCTAACAGAACTATATCTAATCTAATTAGATTTATTATCGACCCATAAGGCTTCTATTGCCGCCTCAGCTGCAGCAATAACCCGCATTTGTTGTTTATACGGTAACAGTATCTTGCTTGGATGATTTCCAGCTCACTGTTCCGTTATTCAAACTTTGTAGTACCGTTTGCGACTTATAATCGTTTTATCGGTTTAGGAAACTTGCTACAGTGATCCCAGTCACTTCAAGTTCTCCATTCCATAGTATAAGATAGCATCCTTAGTTCTCAAAGATACTAATGGATGTTCTTAACATCAATCCAGTGACTATCACTTGGATTGGCCTGTTTGTGAATCCATATGCTCAAAGCGTATGAGACACCAGGTCGCGTACATTTTTCAATGTACGATTTCTCGTAGAGTTTTCATGAAAGCCAAGCTTTCGCCGATTGTATTTATGGGAATGTCATTTCCAAGAAATGATATATTATAATTATTTATAGGACAACCACTATCAGTGCGCTCCCACTAATCCTCTATATACACAAGAATCATTTTCGTTTTGAATTAAATCATAAACCATTATGATCACATCAAAATGACTATTCCAAGAACCTAATGCTTGCTTCAATCCAAACATGGATCGAATAACCTGCAAACCTTGTTTGCTAGTTTAGGTACGACAAAACTGACAGGATGTTGTAAACATCCTCCAAAAGGTTTCCTTTTAAGGAAAGCGATTTTCCCATTCAGCTGTCATATTTCATAAATGAAACATGCAGCTTTAGCAAGCATTATCCAAATGGATTTATCGTGGCAACAGGTAAAAGGTTGAATCGTAATCAACACAATATTTATAACGATACCTTTCCGCTAAAATCCTAGCTTTATACGTTGGTATGTTGCCTTCCATGTATGTCTTCCTTGAAGACTAATAAAGTACCAATAGGCACAATGCCTTACGGTACATCAACTAGTTTCCAAACTTGTTGATATACATGGAATCCATTTCGGATTCATGACACTTTGTCATAATAGGGAGTCGATACCTTGTATCACTTCCTCATACGTAGTCAGTTGGTATACCTCAAAAGATTAACATCTTTATGAGGTGAGATCAGAAACCCATACCCCAGGTTATTTTCTGACTCTCTCCGACATACGTGGTTCTTGTGTATTTGAAGATCAATGGTATAGTTTCATCCTTGATGAACTATTTGTGTTCCATTAAGAATTCGGTGCCTGGAACAGTATCACTCCGATTTTCATCGAGTTATACTATCCTCCCACTTGCCACTGCATATCGGTATTCCTCTTAGGAAAACCGCATGGTGAGCAATAATCTAATTGTTCTTTGGTGAGATGTATAAGTACTATACTTATGGTATCCCTAGGATAACCTACAATTGGCACTTATCCTATTTGGGTTCTAGTTTGGTACCATCCAAACATATGCCCAGCATACCCAAATGATTAGGAATGTGAAACCCAGTTTCTTTCCTGTTAATATCTAATATGATATCTGTCAAACAGATTTTTATGGAACCTTATTCTAAATAAGTTCTGCACTGTTTATGCTTATTCGTAGAAGGAAATGGTAGCTCAGAGCGACTCATGATTAACCTTATCATGTCCAACAAAATTCGGTTACTCTGTTCAGACACATCGTCAAAATGATGTGTTCCGGGAGGAGTCCTCATTGAAAGAATACTATACTCTTTCAAGTATATTAGAAACTTATTGCTTAAGTATTTTCCATTACGGTCTAACCGTGACAGTTTAATACTTTAGCCGATCTGTTTGTCTATTTCGTGTCGAAACTTTAAAAGTTTCCGATTTGTGTTTCTTCAAAAGAAACACATAACCATAACACGATGCCACATCCGTATATGTCACGAAATATTCATTCCACATCTAGCCTAGCTAGACATGGGCCCACTTACTTCACTATGAACTAGGGCTAACAGATCGGTGGCATTTACACTTTTACCAAGTAAAGGTGTTATAGGCACTTTACCTAATAAACTAGATTCGTAGACTTTAATTGAATGGAATAAAAACTAGATTCGTAGACTTTAATTGAATGGAATAAAGGTGTTATAGGCACTTTACCTGAGTACCCACTCTTCGAAAGTGTGGATATACGAGTCTTGTTTGATTGTGTCCCAGACAACAATGCCACAATATGTTTCTTCTGATCAAATCAGTTTGAGCTAGTTGTTTGTCATGTTATATATTTGAGATTTATTTATATTCAAAATATAAATTCTGTTATTTACATCTAATGTGTTTATCTCAATATCATCTTTATATAATAAAACACTTTAGTGTTCTAGAAGATAAAGGTTCACCGCAGCGAGTTAAACACTGATATAGAGAGAATGTTTCTAGTCAAACTAGTTACATTATAACAGTTTCCAAATTTAGGTACACACCCGAAGGTAGTTCCTAAATTTAGGTATCTACGGTTGAAACAGCGACTTTCGTCCCGTTTCTGATTCGTTGATAAATCTCAATCTGAAGTCAGTATCATGCTCATAGCAGATTCTGAACATCAGTACATATTTATGTATCATACTAAGTATTTAAAATCCAATTTTTTATACTAGTAATGAACATATTTATGACAAACATATTTGAAGTTAGAGCCTTGCTCCGTCTTCAATTCCTTCATGTCTGCTTTGTCCAAACGGCAGTCACGCTTCCGCGATCCCCTTTGCCATAATTTAGGCAGACATTTTGGGATATGTCATTTTTCTTCCTAAAAGAATATAATGATTTTGCCTTTGCCCTTTTTCACACTGCAGAAGCCTTTGGCCAAGCCTTGGGTTTCTAGAATATCGAAGTAAGGTGCGCCTTGCTCTACTTGCCTAATTGCAAATTTTGACTTTATCTCCTTGAGAATAGTCATTAATTCTCCAAGAATTATTTATTGCAATTTAGTACTTCTAAGATTCTAAGGATAGATTCTTTGAAGATCCTTCAATTTCATTATCATACTTTAAGGATCTAATCCTTAGTTCTGATTCAGAAATTAAGGAGTCTACTGCGACAAGCTTAATGGATTAAGCACTAAAGTTATCATTACATAAATATTCCAAAGATTATGCTCTACTATTTGCTTAACTCCGGGCTTAGGCATAATATGTTATTTTATCAAATAAAGTAACTTATTAGTTTCCAGGACCATCCTGAAATTATATTCCGAATTTAAAAATTAAACCATTTAAATACATTTTCCCCAGGATTATGTTTTAAATGTCAATCTTTCATTTTATCTTGATTTTAATAGTCCAACTATTTAATCAAAGATTTAGGTATTATTTAATATAATGATTACAATAGTCCAACTATTTAATCAACTATATTTTAATAGTTAAAATCAATTATATTGATTACTATAATCCAATTATAAAATCAACTATAAATGAATAGTTTGAATACAGTCCAGCTGTTAATTAAAACAACGTTTAAATATTAGTCCAACTAACATTTAATTTATATAACGAATGATATTTGAATGAGCGCGTATGGCAAGTAATTAAACGAATATTGCAAATTGAATTCTTGCCACCCATTATTTTTCGGCGAGCCTCTAACCCTCTGCCGAGTACTCGGGAAACCGTGTTTCCTAGCAGGCTAGGATCCCATTAAATATCACACAATCTTATCTTTGGCCAACAAATTGTATGATAATTAACTAGGTAGATCTCTAAGATCAATTGGATCCAATCCAATTCCTAGATCCAGTAGGGGGACATCCAAGTCCGAAACATATATCTTATATATGCCAATACATCCAATGTATTGCCTAACATTTTTCTTCTGAATCAACTAAGCCTTGGCTTTGGCACAAAAAACTTAGTGATCCCAGTTAAGCGCGACCCATTGACCATGGAAAGCTTCGTAATCAATGTCGATGGACAAGAAGTGGTCTTGACTTTGGCCAACAAACCACAACTTGGACAAGACACCAATATGTAACAAAGCCTTCGTGATTCAAACACATCCTTGATGGACAAAGGCCTTGACTTTGGCCAACAAGCCAATGCCAGTCTCGGATCTTGAGTAAGAATCACTCAATGGAAGGAAAGACGCGTAATATTTTGCGAGGGTTTTTCGAGTGCAAATTGGCAACCAATTTATTATCTTTGTTAGGTCTCATCATCATACACCCTTAAATATGAATTCTAAATACATAATAAAGCATGTATAAATAAAATAATAATGATATGCGGATGGATACTTTACACATTGATCCTAGATCAAATCTCTCCATTTCTCTCTCCCGCTAGCACAAGTATAACTTCTACCCGTTACACTACACTTCTAAAGAAACCTCATTTACATTGAGGGGAATAGGTGAGAAGAGAATACAAAGAATAATGAGGTAATATGGCTGGACACGCAGGTCCAATTAATAAATCAAATTTATTACAACAATTTCTAAAACTGTCCCACCCATCTAATATCCATCCGATATACATTATTCATGCATCGCAATTATGTATTCACACAAGCATGTTATCAATCAATCTAATCAAATTAATTAATCTGATAATTAGTGATCATCCAATGTTCAAACAATGATTTGATTTTGCTCGAGTCAAACTCATTTTGCGAATAAGTACTCAAAGTACGAATTCTCGAATTAAATTAAACTACATAATTAAATCCAATTCAATTTGTATTTAATACTAACTCGTTCTTTAATTCCAAATTAAATACTACACTTTATTAATGAACTTTTACGACTTAAATTCCAAATTTAATCGTTACGGGTCTCAAAGCCGAATTAACGTCCAACGTCAATTTAATTAAAGTCCAATGGGCTTTTAATTAATTTCTTAAGGCGTGGACTTTTGGTCATCTCGGGTCAAAGCCAATAACCAAAGTCCAATCCGGGAGTTACCCCATAAGCCCAGAAATCAATTTAGGCCCATTAGGCCCAATTAAACTTTAAAGGTCCATTAGTCGCATTTGGGCTTTATGGATGCGGTTTTGGGCCCAATTGGATCCAACCAATTTTGCCTAAACCCAACTTAGTACAACCAAACCCAATAAGCCCAATTACAACACTACAAGCCCAAATCCAATTTAAGGCCCAATAATAAAATTCCAAAAATCCAATTTCCAATTTAATTACACTAAAGTGTATAACACAATTAATCACCCAAATCAATATTTCCAAAACATTAATTTATACAATTAATCATGCTCAATTACAACAAAACATGTCCAACACATTTCATCATAAATCAAACCCAATTTTACATGCTAAAGCTCTCGGCAATGTGGGGATTTTATATCCAATTTCAAATCCAATCCAATTCAATCAAATTAAACATTAAATCAACATTCCCAATTGATTTCTAACGCATCCAATGAATCAAAAAATCAAAATTCCAAGAATTTTAGGGCTTCCAACCATTCGGCCAACATAAAAAATTTGGGGAAATTTGTTCCAAACGACATTTCATCAAATTGATCCAATCAATCATCAATTAAAATAAATTTAAGAATACTAATTCATCCAATTTCATTACACATGCTCAAAATCAATTTTACCCAAATTTTAAGCCCTAAATCAATTTCATGCTCAACCTTGCTCAAGATATCATTGTTGGTGTTTGCTAAGGTCCCAAGATCATTAAACAAGCATGAAACAAGTGCGAATACAAATCAACGAAGTTGCGTAATACTCACATCGATCGGTTGAGCGACGCACAAGGCAACAAAAATTCAAATTCTGCCTCTGGATGCATTCGGCAGTGGGCTGCTATTTGCTCCTCAAAATCGGCCATGGATCATCTTCGTCAAGCTCCAAGCTTCGTCAAACGATTCCCAGCTCATGGGTGGACTTCCCTATCACCTTCGCATGACTTCGTAGTGTGCTAGCACTCCCGATTTTGCCATAAAATCGCGACTCTAAGCTTCCCTTTTCCTCTTGGCTCACGGCAGTTCACTGCCAAAACCAGTGAAGAAATTGCCCCTCCATGGGTGTGAGAGAGGAGAGAAAATGTGAGAGAGAGAGATGTGTGTTGAAAGAGTTGAAAAGTGTATCTAATACACTTATATATTTTCCAAAAATAAATAAATGATTTACCACCTTTTTGGCTTTCAAAAAGTCAAATGGTAAAGGCTCAACAACCATTCCAACAACTACCATCAAGTCACATCAATCAATCAATCAATTGTCACATCACTCAAAGTGACATGATTTGACGCTTGATGTGACTTGCGTGCCGCACTCGAATTCGAAATGCGAATGTGCTCGTAAACACTCTTGGGCTCGGGTTCGCTAATTTCAAATTAACGAATTTTTCGTTGCGACGCAATTAAATGATTACGCCTAGCGAAGTCACTATTCACATCGCTAACGAATTAATTCTAAATTAATTTGTTCGCCCGAATTAAAATCTAATTTTAATTCCTCGTCGAAATACAATTTCGTTTAATATATCGAATATATTAATTTACCGATTAATTCCAAATTAATCGTTATCTCTCTTTAAATGATATTTTATCCCAGATAAAATATCTTGTAATTAATCCCAGATTATTTTCTCTCTCTTCTAATTAATCCCAGATTAATTTAGAGTGCGAGTCATACGTCATCGGTGAATCTTTGGGAAGCGTCCCATGAGATCCTCAGATATGTTGGCAGTAAATTCGGTCGTCGGACTATCCGAACACGTAAGTACCTCGTATTACATTTATACCGATTTACAAGACAAGGTTGGCTTCTAGCAAAGCGCCATGCCTACCCAATTCTCCAGAAATATCCTTACAGGAATAAATGATCTATATCAGGCGTAGTATACATAGTATTGCTTATTTCTGTCCAGTATCGGATGATCACGTGCTAGGCCTGGGGCTGGAATTGTGTCTTCCCCGTACGGAGCACATGTCGGATGTCTAGTAACTAGTCTATATAATCGGATAAACCTGACCTTGTCATTTTATCCCGATGACTGCAGTACTTAAGAGTACTAGTACCGTATCCTACGTGACCATCATCTCCATATGATTGGAGTGACACTTTCGTCTTGACATCACACCCAACACACTACGATTCTCAATATACCCAGCATAGGCGTACACAGAACCTGTTAAAACCCTGGACGACCGCAGCCAAAGTATATTGATTATCGCAAGTATTAGCGGTGCAAGTCTCAGGTTAAGACCAAATACACCTACCCTGATTTCGGACTTCCATAGACACATAGTCATACTACCAATGAAATTCCGAGGGGGTCTATCCAGAGCGAAGCTGTTTCCCGTACCATCGGTAAAACACAACCTCCTATTACACTTGCATGAGTATCCTATACCCAAATATATAAGAACTATGTCGTTGTGCCCTCACAACGCGCACAAGTGTAATACTAGTCTTTTACGTATTTATCGATGTCCAATCTCGATAATACTCTGACTAGGGATATTTAATGATTTATCCTTCATGGATTGATACTGTCTCATATCATTCTCAATCCAGGAACAAATCATAGGGACCTCCTATCATTTATATATCTAGGTGATCTAATCACAAATGATAAGAGTGCAATCTCCTTTGTCACATAGTTAATTGTACAACAACACTATAATCTGTACAAATAGTGACGCCATGGGTCATAATTGTCCAACATTGGATCCAACCAATTATCCTAAACCAAACTTGGCCCAACCAAGCCCATTAAGCCCAAATGCAACATTTTTAGCCCAATTCCAAATTAAGCCTAATTAATTTAATCACAATATTCCAAATATAACAATTTAATCAATTAAAGTGTATTAGCCATAATTAATTATTTAAATCAACATTTCCAAAATACCAATTTACATAATTAATCATGTTTTAATTAATCAACTTATGTCCAACACAAATTGAAGCAAAATCAATCCAACATGCTCTCCAAGGCTCACGACAATTCAAGGGATTTTATATCCGATTTTGATTTCAATCCAATTAAATCACAAATCAATATATCCTAACATTTTAAACACATCCAATGGCTTAAAATGAAAATCACCATGACCTACAAGGGTCTTATAGATTCGGCCAAGGTAAGCAATTATGGGAAAATTAATCTAATTAATTTTTCTCCAAATTCATCATGCATAACTCTTAGTTATCATAATCTAAGCATACTCAACCAATCAATTTGAAGAAATCATGCTCAAATCACAAAATCCCAAATTAAAGTTTAAGAACCCTAAATTCAATTCCATGCTCAATTATGGCTCTGATACCATTGTTGGGTTTTCTAGGTCAAACCAAGATCAATTATGTATATGAAATGTGTGAATACGCAAAGTAAAGTAGCGGAAATACTTACTTTGATCGGCTTGGATGTTGGCGGAGAGTTCAAAACTTTTGCCTTCAAGCTTCTCCTTTGATATATGTTGAGCTTTCAAGCTTCCAATCTTTGAATCTTGAATTCCAAACTCATGGGAAAGGTTTCTCTATCACCTATGTAAGACCCCTTGTGTGCTAGCACTTGTGATTTTTGAAGCAAAATCAATAAAAATGAGCCCTAGGCTCACGGCAAAACCAAGGAAGAGAGGAGAATAGGTTTTGGTTTTTGCAAGGAGAGAGGAGCAAAATACGAAGTGTTGAGTTGTTCAATTTTCAAAAAATTAAAAGACATATACCAAATAAAAGTTTGGTAAAAGTCTTTCAAGTCTTTCACACTTGTGTGTTTTACACACAATCAACCACCCACCAAATCCCATCATCTAAAAGTTGATTAAAGTGACTAGGTGATGTGACTTGTGTGGGCCCCACTTGATTCAAAATCCGAGTGGGCCTGCAAACACATTTTGGGCTCGGGTTCGTTAATTCCGAATTAACTAATTTTCCGTTGCGACTTAATTAAATGAAATTTAATTAAATAATTATGCCTAGCAAAATTACTATTAAAGTCGCTCGCGAATTAATTCTAAATTAATTCGTTCGCCCGAATTAAAATTCAATTTTAATTCCGTTATGAAATCTAATTTCATTTAATATATCGAATATATTATTTTAATCGATTAATTTCGAATTAATCATTCTCTCTCTACTAAATTGAATTTTATCCCAGATAAAATTCTTCGTAATTAATCCTAGTTAATTTTCTCTCTCTTCCAATTAATCCCAGATTAATTATGTTCGAGTCATACATCATCGGTGAATCTTCAGGAAGCGACCCGATCCATGGTAGAATCCTTCGGAGTATGTATGCGTAGAGAGTCAGCATCGAGTATATACGTACGTATTTACACGACGTTTACCGATTTACAAGACATGGTTGGCTTCTAGCAAATCACTGTGCCTACCCAATTCTCCAGAAATTCTTTTAAGGAATATGTAATCTGTGTCAGGCGTAGTATACGTAGTATTGCGTATTGCGATCCAGTATCGAATGTCAAATGCTAGGTCTAGGACAGGAATTGTGTCTGCCCCGTATGAAGCAAATATCGGATCTCTGGTAACTAGTCTCTATAATCGGATAAACATGTGTTGGACAATTATGACCCATAGCATCACTATTTATACAGAACATGGTGTTGTTATACAAATTAACTATGTGACAAAGGAAATTGCTCTTTTATCATTGGTAATTGGGTTACCGGGATATATAAATGATAAAAGACCATATGATTAGTTCCGGATTAATAAGATATGAGACAGTATTAATCCACTAAGGTTTAATCATTAAAATATCCCTAGTCGTAGTATTATCGAGATTGGACATCGATAATGCGGAATAGACTAGTATTGTACATGTGCATGTTATGGGAGCATAACATCATAGTTCTCATATATTTGGGTATTGGATACTCATGCAAGTGTAATAGGAGGTAGTGTTTACCGATCGTACGGAAACAGCTTCGCTCTGGATAGACCCCTCAGAATTCCATTGGTAGTATGACTATGTGTCTATGGAAATCCGTATCAGGGTAGGTGTATTTGGTCTTAACCTGAGACTTGCATCGGTAATACTTGCGACAATCAATATACTTTGGTTTTGGTCATCCAGGGCTTTAACAGGTTCTGTGTATGCCTCTTCTGGGTATACTGAGAATCGTAGTGTATTGGGTGTGATGTCAACATGGAAGTATCACTTCAGTCATATGAAGATGATGATCACGTAGGATACAGAACTAATACTCTTATGTACTGTAGTCATCGGGATAATATGACTAGGTCATGTTTATCCGATTATAGAGACTAGTTACCAGAGATCCGATATGTGCTTCGTACGGGGCAGACACAATTCCAGCCCCAGACCTAGCATGTGAAATCTGATACTGGATCGTAATACGCAATACTATATATACTACGCCTGACAAAGATGACATATTCCTTAAAAGAATATTTATGGAGAATTGGGTAGGCATAGTGTTTTGCTAGAAGCCAACCATGTCTCGTAAAATGATAATAACGTGGTACCGGGTACGTACGTATTCGGATACTCCGATGACCGGATTTACTGCCAACATATCCAGAGATCTCATGGGTCGCTTCCTATAGATTCACCGATGACGTATGACTCGAACATAATTAATCTGGGATTAATTGGAAGAGAGAGAAAATTAATCTAGGATTAATTACGGGGAATTTTATATGGGATAAAATTCAATTAATAGAGAGAGAACGATTAATTTGGAATTAATCGATAAAATAATATATTCGATATATTAAATGAAATTAGATTTCATAACAGAATTAAAATTATATTTTAATTCGGGCGAATGAATTAATTTAGAATTAATTCACGAGCGACGTGAATAGTAATTTTGCTAGGCATAATTATTTAATTAAATTTGATTTAATTACGTCGCAACAGAAATTCGTTAATTCGAAATTAACGATCCCGAGCCCGGGATGTGTTTGAAGGCCCACTCGGATTTTGAATTAAGTGGGTGTAGGCACTGCATTTTTGCATATAAGACCCTATGATGAGTCTCAGTTGGAGACACTACCTTTTAAGTCGAGGAAGTCGTGGGAAACAGACGTCGGAAGGGAATCAGGATTTTGTTAGATTTTATTCGTTTGTTTAGCTTCGGGCTCACTTGTTGGACCTCCGTTTTAAAGCACAATGGCCCAAAAAACCCTGCAAACCACTTAACTTTAGCCCAAAACCCCCCGTAAACCACTTAACCTTGGCCCAAAACCCTTGAAACACACCAAGCCCACCACCAAAAGCCAACCACACGCCCACTATAAGCCCACACACGCCCAAGCCCACTTAAAACACATCCAAATAATTTAAATACATATTTAACACATGGGAAAATCAAAACAAATTAAATAAAATCTAAATAATTGCCTACCTAATTAACATAAATCATATATATTAACTTCCTAATTAAACCAAATCTTGTCTCCAATCAATCTCTTGATTTCCTTGCTTGACACTAAGAAATATCTCACCTTTATTGCATGATCTCTCATTCCTTCTCCAACAAGATTTAACCCTAGCCTTTGCCTAAAAAAGAAACACAATTTCAACCCTTCACCTCTCCTAGCTCTCACGCCTAATACAAGAAGAAGAAGCAAAAATAATTCCCTCACTCTTCTCACTTCACATTGCCGCAAGTATCACCACCTAAAACACCACTCCATTTCCGCAAGTCCTCATCACACATAACCTAACTCCATTGTCGCAATACCCCTCATATACAGCACCTTAAACTACCGAGAACACCCATCCTACACAGCCCTCTTAAACTACCTCACACGCTGCTGCAAATACCCTTTACTGACCAGCCCTAAACTGCCATGAAATATCTTCACAAAACAGACCCCTTTAACCTGAAACAGTAGCCCTTCACTGCCTCTATACACCACCGAGAATACTCCCCAAACTACCTCCAGTATTATCGAAAATCAGCAGCCCAAGTACCCCAAAACAGCAGCCAAAACACCCCCAAAATAGTAGCTAAAATCACCAAAACAGTGAACAAAAACTGCACTTTAAAACCCTTAAACAACCACCAAATAGCAGCCCCTAGACCCTTAGAAAACGCAAAAAATAGTGGCCTTATATAGCAAAAATATTGACTGAAAAATAGCAGCAAAAACAGCAGTGAAACATTTGAAAACAGCAACCCGAGCAGTGAAAACAGCGAGGAAAGACACAAACCAGTGAACCAGAAAAGTTACGGAGCGTTAGCCCTTCCGATCACCGTGTAACGTGAGTCCGAGAGTCAACGTAAAAGGTTAGACCTGAGGGCACATTTTACATCTATTTTCATTCGTATTTTTATTGTTTATTATTTGCATAAGTATTGTGGAATGATGTGTGTTGTGGCCCTTGAATAAAATGGAAAATGTGATGCCTCTTGTGGTATATAGGATGGAAACCCATACGTAAACTCCGTAGAAGAATCCGAATGGACGGTAGTGCGGTCTGTACTTGGGATACAACTCCACGTACCACTCGAGCAAATGACACATATTTCGATTTATTTTGTCTTGTTTGTTTATTATCCGTTATTTAATTTCTGCATGTTATTTGTTTGTGTAATGATGAGATAAAGTGCATAGGCTTAGTAAGTTGGATTAAAGGTCCTCCATTTCGAGGGGTTAAAATCCTTTACCACGATGCTTTGCCGCGCCGGATGATGTATATTCGGTTGAATGTAAGATGTGTTCAATCGGGTATACAAAGTCTGATATTGTTGTCTTTATTTTTTATATGCATTATGTTATTGGCGCATGGGCTTAGTAAGTTGGATTAAAGGTCCTCCATGTCGAGGGGTTAAAATCCTTTACCACGATGCTTTGCCGCGTCGGATGGTGTATATTCGGTCGAATGTAAGATGTGTTCAATCGAGAATAAAAATTCTGATATTGTTCTCTTTATTTTTTATATGCATTACGTTATTGGCGCATGGGCTTAGTAAGTTGTATTAAAGGTCCTCCATGTCTAGGGGTTAAAATCCTTTACCACGATGCTTTGCCTTCCCGGATGATGTATATTCGGTCGAATGTAAGATTTGTTCAATCGGGTATACAAAGTCTGATATTGTTGTCTTTATTTTTTATATGCATTATGTTATTAGTGCATGGGCTTAGTAAGTTGGATTAAAGGTCCTCTATGTCGAGGGGTTAAAATCATTTACCACGATGCTTTGCCGCGCCGGATGATGTATATTCAGTCGAATGTAAGATGTGTTCAATCGGGTATACGAAGTCTGATATTGTTGTCTTTAATTTTATATGCATTATAATGTGATGCGCATGGGCTTAGTAAGTTGGATTAAAGGTCCTCTATTTGGAGGGATAAAAAGCCTACGGTCTACCTTTACCACGATATTTCGCCATGCCTTTTATTTCATTATTTGCTTTTCTTTGTATGTCATATTCTTGCATCATGTTGCATCACGCATGGGCAAATCAAGTTGGATTAAAGGTCCTCCACTTTGAGGGATAGAAAGCCTACGGGCTACCTTTGCCACGACATTTTTCCGCGTCGGACAAAGTGCATTCGATTGAATGTGAGATACGTTCAATCGGACACTTGAAGTCCTATATAGATGTGGGCATATGTCGCATCTCCTTTCTTTCACTTCCATTATTTATCTTTCAAATCACATCATGGCACGTTTATTTTGATGTACAATTGCCTCTTTGGTTATTTCTTTGCATTATATACCTAATTGTTTCTCTTTATTACTTATGATTGTGCAATTGCCATTTGTTTGCATTTCCGTGTCCATGAATGTAATGTGCTTATGACATTGTATGCTTGTCGTTTTCAATTTATCTTTATGCATGCAAATTCGGACATAGATTATATGCAAATAGGTTGTATGCAAATTTGGACATAGATTATATGCAAATAGGTTGTATGCAAATATGAAAATGTGTTACATGTGAACTTAGATGAACTTTTGATTTATGCGTGCGAACTTAGAAATAGAATACCCTTAGGAATATATGTTGCTAGACTCGATTAAATTATTGCATAAATCATTTTATTACAAGTGCCATAAGTAAGGGACCATTCCGAACCCAACGGTTTGAGGCCTTCCTTTGCGAGGGGTGAGTGCGGCCTTAAATCATTTTCCCGGTTAACATCAGATGGCGACTCCTTTATTCTCCGGTTTAGTCCCCCGCGGGCTACTCTGTACTCCCAACTGGGCCGCGAGCCCGAAACAGCATGCGTCGCCCAGTTTCTGTGTCCCACAGTCTGGAGACTCCACTTGGGATAGAGAATTGGCCCCGAAATAATGTCTTGTAATGTTTGTGATTTGTGCTTTAAGTTAACTGTGTCTACTGTGGGTTGAGGGGGTTTAATCAAAGGAATTATCAAGGCTAGGTGATGGTTTAGTGTCTTCCTTCACTCAGTACCTTTCTATAAGGAAAAGCTGTGAAGGCACCTAGATAATCATCTACACGTAGCTTACTGTGATGGATTAATTTGGAGGACTCATTGTTTATTCCTGTCACCAAGCGATAAGAGCCTAAGAGGCTTGGGTTTTTAAGAGAGTTCGCTCCGCCCTCCCTCTGGGGAATCTACAACAGGAAATCCATTTGATAGTCAGTCACACACCATAACTCGTTGGCATGTACCTTAAGGTATAAAAAAGTTGCGCTCACTTGGTCGCTCGAACCCTTAAGTGGGGAGACCTAGTTGTGGGCAATCCTTCGTCAGCGAGAGCCTTTGTCTGCACTCCCGTAAACCCACATATGAACCTTATAGATTATTTGTTCTATGCTTGTGTTTGGGGCCATTGTCATTTGGATTCAGTTGGACTTCTTGTCAGAAATGCGAACTTGTTGGGTCATTTAAACTGGGACGAGTTCGTATCCTATGACAATTGGGCCAAAAGCGTCTGAAATACCGATGGGCCACTCTGTAGAAATTATTTCTTTGTGCTTATGTTTGGGACCATCGTCATTTGGATTCAGTTGGACTTCTTGTTAGAAATGCGAACTTATTGGGCCATTTAAACTCGGACGAGTTCGTATCCTATGACAATTGGGCCAAAAACTTCTAAAATGCCGATGGGCCATTTTATGTGTGGGCCTCTCATCATTTACAGTTGTTTAGCCATGTTGTTGCAAAGTGTAAACCTGTTGGGCCTTTTTCAACTAGGACAAGTTTGCACCGCGCAATGGCGTGGTTGAACACTTTAAAATGATAATGGGCCAACTAGCGTAAAATTTCTATGGGTTTATATAATACATGCATTGCACGCATACATGCTGACTGAGAATTTTAAAAGGCATCATAGACTCCCGTTGGGTTAGGAAAGAGGGAAGACTCACTAAAAGGCCGATATCAGACATGAGTGGATCATGTGGTTGTGCCCCGTGCTGGGGGAAACTCTGAGAATGTAAGACGTGAGGAGCCTCCGAATAGGTTGGGGGATGACATCCCCACTTTCGATGATGATATGACTAAATATGCCGCGGGGAGAATAGCCGGGTCTCAGACCGAGATATAGAAACTCTGTGATCAGATGGAGTTAGTTACCCGTAAACTAAAGGGAAAACATGAGGACTTGTCGGATTATGAGGCAATGACCTTCGAGGAGCAGCTGCCAGCTCAGTTTAAAATGACTGATATAGCCAAATTTAATGGGAATGGAGACCCGAGGGTCCATCTGCGGCAATATGTCTCGGTGATGAGTTCAGTGGGCCTGTCACAACGCCAAGTTCAAAAGATGTTTGGGATGTCACTCGAGGGGGCACCTGTAGTGTGGTATCACAGCCTTAAGAAAAAGGTTAAGGAAGATTGGAGGGAACTGGCAGACGCCTTTCTGAAATAGTATGTTACAAATCTGTGTTAGACATTATGACCCATAGCGTCACTGTTTTGTAAATGATATTGTATTATTGTACAAAATTAACTATGTGATAATGAAATTGCCTTTTGCCATTTTGTAATTTATTTACTTTGATATATAAATGGCGAAAGTCCATATGATTAATTCCGTATTGAGATGATATGAGACAGTATCAATACATAAAGGTTTAAATCATTAAATATCCATAGTCGGAGTATTATCGAGATCGGACATCGATAATGCAGAATAGACTAGTATTGCACTTGTGCATGTTGTGAGGGCACAACGGCATCGTTCTCATATATTTAAGTATAGGATACTTATGCAAGTGCGATAGGAGGTTGTGTTTTACCGATGGTACGGAAAACAGCTTCGCTCTGGATAGACCCCGCGGAATCCCATTGGTAGTATGTCTGCGTGTCTATGGGAGGCCGCATCAGGGTAGGTGTATATGGTCTTAACCTGAGACTTGCATCGCTAGTACTTGCGACAATAGGTAAACTTTGGTTTTGGTGGTTGGGGGACCTTAACTGGTTCTGTGTTCACCTCTTCTGGGTTTATCAGGAATCGTTGTGCACTGGGTGTGATGTCAAGATGGAAGTGTCACTTCAGACATATGGAGTTGATGATCACGCAGGATACAGAACTAGTGCTCTATAAAAGGTTGCAACCGTTGGGACAATATAACTAGGTCAGTATTGCCCCGATTTAAAGAGACTAGTTGCTTGATGTCCGATATATGTTTCGTACGGGGCAGACACATTTCCAGCCCCAGGCCTAACATGTGATCGTCCGATACGGATCGATGTACGCATACTACGGTATAACGCTTGATATAGATATAATATTCCAGTAAGAATATTTCTGGAGAATTGGGAAGGCATGGCGCTTGCTAGAAGCCAACCTTGTCTTGTAAATCGGTAAAAATGTAGTACAAGGTACGTACGTGTTTGGATTATCCAACGACCGTATTTACTGCCAACATATCCGGAGATCTCTTGGTCGCTTCCTGAAGATTCACCTATGATGTTTGATTCGAACTTTATTAATCTTGGATTAATAACGGAGAAACTTTATCTTGGATAAAATGCCTTAGGAGAGAGAGAGAGAGATCGATTAATTTGGAATTAATCGATAAAATAATATATTCGATATATTATTAACGAAATTAGATTTCGACGCGGAATTAAAATCGGATTTTAATTCGGGCAAACGAATTAATTTAGAATTAATTCATTAGCGAACTGAATAGTAATTTCGCAAGGCGTAATTATTTAATTCACGTCGCGACGGAAATTCGTTAAATCGGAATTAACGAAACCGAGCCCGAAAGTGTTTGCGGACACATTCGTATTTTGAATCGAGTGATATCCGCAAATCACATCGCGATATCTCATTACTTATACGAATAGATGGTGGATGTATCTAGTCACCTTTGAGGGATGATACATTGTCTCTAATCTCAAAGTGTTGTAATGATGGCAAATGATGGATTTCATTTTGGAGGGAAAGCCATGCACGGTTTTGAAGGATTTTTTGCATTAAAAAATTCTTTTGGTATTAGATATCATATCACTTTTCATTTCCTTTGTCTCTCACGGTTTTGGCATGCAAAGGAACAAATTAAAAGTGAAACACTCTCCTCTTCTTTCTCTCTTGCTCACGCCGTGAGCTGCACACACAAGGCAGAAAATTGTTTTCTCATTCTCCATTTTTGCTAGCACAAGCAAGGATTCAAAGGAGGTGATAGGGAAACCACCTTGGAGCTTGGAATACACAAAGCTTGGAGCTTTCAACTCTTTTCTCCTCTTGGCCGAAACTTCAAGGATCTTGGAGCTTCAACCTTTGTTCATCTTTTCACCACAAAAGCTTTGTAAGTATGATTCTGCCATGCTTCAAGTTTATATATATATTCATTTTGTTGTATTTCATATGCTTAATCTTTCCTTGGGACTAATTATAGTAACCAACAATGGTATCATTGAGCTATGTTTAAGCATGAAATATATTAGTTAAAATTGGGTAAAATTGATTGAAGCATGTTCTTGTGAAATTTGATGAATGAGTATGCTTACATGTATATAGAATGATATTATATGGAATCAATTTTGAGAAAATGCATTGGATGATTTTTCCCCAAAAATGTAACCTTGGCCGAATGGGTATGAACATTGGATGTGTTGGAATTTTTTGTGTACAAGATCATTGGATGACTTAAAACGTATACGGGACGTAGATTAGTGATTCAATCGGAGGATATGGTTAGAAAATGTATTAGATACATTGGCATACACAATATGTTTAGGACTTGGATATCCACCTAACCGATATAGGAATTGGATTGGATCCAATTGATCTGTGAGATCTACCTAGTTAAATAGCATACAGCTTGTTGGCCAAAGTCAAGGTGTGTGTTATTAACGAGATCCTAGCCCACTAGGAAATAGGATTTCCCGAGTTCTCAACAGAGGGTTAGAGACTTGATGAAAATAGTGGGAGGCTAGTATGTGAATTTGCAATTTCATTCAGATACTTTGCCTTACGCGTTCTTCAAAATTATTTCGTCTATTTATTATAATTAGTTGGACTAATACATTGTTATTTTTTGTAACAGTTTGACTGTACCCACTTTATCGTTAACTAGATAGTTGGACTATCGTAGTTAAGATGGCAGGCAAAGGAAATGTCCGAGATATCATCATGGGTGATAATGTCTTTAAGGGCACAAACTTTGCTGACTGGGAAATGAACCTGAGGATAGTCCTTGGGGCTGAGAGGATGCTGTACACTATACAGATACCTCTCCCGCCTAAGCCCACTGACCCACTTGAGCTGGAGTTATGGAAAACTCACAGTGTTGATTGTGACACAGCTCAGGCTGTTATGTTAGCTTCGATGACTCAGCACTTTCGTCGCCAGAATAGGGACTTGGATCCTTATAACATGATGGCTAGACTGCGAGATCTCCACCGCACCAATAAGCGGATGTAGAGGTATGAGTTGGTGAAGAAACTCTTCCGCGCCCGAATGACTGATGGCGCATCAGTTGAGGCCCACGGGACTCAAATGATCGCCGATATTGATGAGTTGGCCAATATGGGAATAGTCTTGGAGGCTGAGCTGACTGTGGATTTGATCTTACAATCGCTTCCCGATACTTGGAAACAAATCATAATCAACTATAAGTTGATGGACACGGATGACTCTCTTGGAGAGCTGTTATCCGTCTAGAAGGAGTCTGAAAAAAACTCCTAAAAGGGGGCAAGCGCGAGGCGCACTATGCATCGACCTCTCAGGGGCCAAAGGCTGGGCTTAGGGCAACTGGAGGGGTGAGGAAGAGGAAACATAAGAACAAGGGTAAAGGCAAGTCGACAAAAGCTTCTGGGAAGCCAAGGAACAAATCTCAAGATGTCTGCCTCAACTGCGGCAAGAAGGGTCACTGGAAACGTGACTGCCGAATGGGCAAGGGACACAAGGAGGATATCAAGGCAGGCAAGGCACCAGCCTCTGGTATGTTTGTTATTGAAATAAATATGACTACTTCTAGTATTAAAAATTGGATTTTTGATTCTGGTTGTGCTGCTCATATTTTACTGATTTGCAGGATCTGCAGAATAGCAGGATGCTGGCTTCAGGGGAGGTTGACCTACGAGTCGGAAACGGAACACCAGTTGCTGTTTTGGCTGTAGGGACTTTTGTTTTGGAACTGCCCTCAGGGCATGTACTTAAACTTTTGAACTGTTATTATATACCTAGTTTAACTAGGAATATTATATCTGTATCTTTGTTAACCCAGCATGGGTACACTTTTGTATTTAGAAACACTGGGTGTTATTTATATAAAAATGATGCAGAAATTTGCACTGTTGTTGCAAAAATGGTCTTTATATTTTGAATGTAAATGAATCTCCTAAACACAAAATGACAAACAAAAGGCTCAAAAGGAGTAATCTAAAAGATGAAGCTTACATTTGGCATTGTCGTCTAGGACACATTAACAAGACTCGCATATCCACACTTTCGAAGAGTGGGTACTTGGACGGATTTGATCCTAATTCATATGATGTCTGCGAATCTTGTCTTTTAGGCAAAATGCCTAAATCACCTTTTAGCGGTAAAGGTGAACGTGCCACAGAACTGTTAGCCCTCGTTCATAGTGACGTATGTGGGCCCATGTCT
>SKCR01010428.1:0-22367 GCA_019454045.1 Zanthoxylum bungeanum | reverse complement strand
ATGATTATCCAATGTTCAAACAACGATTTGATTTTGTTCGAGTCAAACTCGTTTTTGCGAATAAGTACTCAAAGTACGAATTCATGAATTAAATTAAACTACATAATTAAATCCAATTTATATGTATTTAATACTAATTCACTATCCAATTCCAAATTAAATATTGCACTTTATGTTAATAAACCTTTTACGATTTAAATTCCAAATTCAATCGCGTCGGGACTCAAAGTCCGATTAACGTCCAACGTCAATTTAATTTAAGTCTAATGGGCTTCAATTAATTTCTTTAGGCATGGGTTTCGGCAACCAAAGCCCAATAGTGGAATCACCCAAAATGCCTTAGAAATCAATTTCGCCCCATTAGGCCCAATTAAACTAAAGTTCATTAGTCGCAATTGGGCTTTATGGTTAAGGTTTTGGGCCCAATTGGATCCAATCCACTTGGCCTAAACCAAACTTGATAAATCAAGCCCAAAAGGCCCAATTACAACAATTCAAGCCCAAATCCAATTAAGCCTAAATAATTAAATTACACTAATCCAATTACGCAATTTAAGTACCTAAAGTGCATTACATGATAATAATAAATTGATATTTCCGAAGGCAACCAAATTAGTCCAATTAATCATGCTTAATTCATTATTACATGTCAAACACACATAATGAAAAATCAAACCCATAAACATGCTTGCTAAGTCTCGGCCAAGGGAGTGATTCATGTCCAATTCGGTTTCAATCCAATTAATCCGCAATCGACATTAAATACTATCCCGAATGATTTCAATACATCCAATTATCAAAATCAAAAAATTCCAAGACAACACTAGGGCATATCCAATTCGGCCAACATGGATTTAGGGTTTATGTTCAATTCAAAGAACAATCCAATTGACATTAAATTAACATCATCCTACATGATTTTAACTCAGCCAATGAATTAAAATCAACAAAATTCCAATGATTCAAAATCAATTTTGCATTCGGCCAAGGCATATATTTGGGGAAAAATAATTCCAAATCATTTTTCATCAAATTAGTCCAACCAAAATGAATTTAAACATGTTTATAAGCATACTCAAACAAACAATTCATTCAAATCATGCTCAACAAACATTTACCCAAATTTTAAACCCTACAAATTTCATGCTTGCAACTTTAGCTCATGATGCCATTGTTGGTTTTCTATAAGGTCCCAAGATCAATAACAAGTCATGAAACATGCGTGAATACATCAACGGAGGTAGCGGAATACTCACATTGATCGGTTATGTCGATTTGGAGACGAATGATGCCCAAAAACGCACTGCCTTTGAGCTCCACTGCATGCAGTCCACTGCCTCCAAAAACAGAAATTTGAGATGAGAAACGGAGCTCCAATCTTCGTCGGATGGATCCCGTCTCATGGGGGAACCTCCCTACCACCTTCGCAAGACTTGTAGTGTGCTAGCACTTGATTTCTCACCATGAGAATCACTCTTTGCTTCCCTTTAACTCACGCCCAAAACCAGTTCCAAACCAGTCCATTTTCGTGAGAGGAAGAGAGGAAATGAGAGAGAAGATGTGTAATCAATTCAATTAATTTTTGTTACCAAAAATCAATTTATATTTATGCCATAATTTCATTAAACAAATAATAAACTTATGACACAAATCATGCAAAGGCTTAGAGTGTCAAACACTTCATTTCCATGCATTACCATTGAGTGCAATGTACACAATCTCCATGCAAAGCATTAGAGTGTCAAATAAGCATAATATGACATGTGTCAAAGTTAATGCATAACATGACATGTGTCATGTGGGCCCCACATGTTTCCCAATGAAAGTGGGCCCACGTGCACTCCACGCGTTCGGGTTCGATATTTCCGAAATACCGAGCTTACGTCGCGACGTTAATTCAATCGAATTTAAATAAATAATTACGCCTGGCGAAATTATTATTTACGTCGCTAACGAATTAATTCTGAATTAACTCGTTTGCCCGAATTAAAATCTAATTTTAATTCCGCGTCGAAATCTAATTTCGTTTAATAAATCGAATATATTAATTCATCGATTAATTTCAAATTAATCGTTCTCTCTCTTTAGACGACATTTTATCCCGGATAAAATATCTCCGTTATTAATCCTATATTAATTTTCTCTCTCTTCTATTATAATCCCAGATTATTCAAGAGTGCAAGTTGTGCGTCATCGTGGATTATCGGGAAGCGACCCATGAGATCCCCGGATAATCTGGCAGTAAATAGGTCGTCGGAGTATCCGAATCACGTACGTACCAAGTACTACGTTCTACCGATTTACGAGACAAGGTCGACTCCTAGCAAAGCACCAAGTCTTCCCAGGTTCTCCGGACATATTCATCAAAGAATATCTAGATCTGTATCAAGCGTAGTATAAATTGTATGTGTGCATATCGGCCCAGTATCGGATAATCACGTGCTAGGGCTGGGGCTGGATAAGTGTCTGCCCCGTCCGAAACACATATCGGATGTCTGGTAACTAGTCTCTATAATCGGATATTCATGACCTGGTCATAATATCACGATTGCATGCGCATCACTAAAAGAGCACTAATACCGTATCCTGCGTGACATCATCTCCACTATGACTGGAGTGATACTTCTGTCTCGACATCACATCCAATACACTACGACTCTCTGATAAACCCAGAAGTGGTGTACGCAGAACCGGTTAAAGCCCTGTACCACCAAGTCCAAAGTCTATCGATTATCGTAAGTATTAGCGATGCAAGTCTCAGGTTAGACTATACACACCTACCTTGATTTCGGCCTCCCATAGACACCTAGTCCATAATACCAATGGGATTCCGAAGGGTCTATCCAGAGCGAAGCTGTTTCCCGTACCATCGGTGAAACACGACCTCCTATCGCACTTGCACAAGTATCCAATACTTATATATATGAGAACTATGCCGTTGTGCCCTCACAACGCACACAAGTGCAATACTAGCCTATACCGCATTATCGATGTCCAGTCTCGATAATACTACGGCTAGGGATATTTAATGATTAATCCTTCATGGACTGATACTGTCTCATATCATCTCAATCCAGGAACTAATCATAGGGACCTCTCTTCATTTATATATCTATGGTGATCTAATCACAAATGATGAGAGTGCAATTTCCTTGTCACATAGTTAATTTGCTACAACAACACATGATCTGTGCAAATAGTGACGCTATGGGTCATTTTGTCCAACAAAATATTCAACCTTTTCAATTCTTTCTTGATTTCAACAGTCCAACTATTTAATCAATTTTAATAAAGGTACTATTTATTATAATGATTACAATAATCCAATTATTTAATCAACTATAATTTTAATATTGATTACTATAATCCAATTATAAAATCAACTATCATTTTAATTCAATTATATTGATTACTATAATCCAATTACAAAATCAACTATATATTGAATGTTTTGTATATAGTCCAACTATATATATTTTTTAAACACAATAAAATATTAGTCCGACTAATACTTTTGATTAATATGACGAGAAAAATATAAATGAGCGTGTTTAGCGAGTATTCGAACGAATGTTGCAAATTCAATACTTGCTTCCCACTATTTTTCGTCGAGCCTCTAACCCTCTGTGGAGTACTCGGGAAACCGCGTTTCCTAGTGGGCTAGGATCCCATTAAATAACACACAACCTTGACTTTGGCCAATAAAAGCTGTATGCTATTTAACTAGGGTAGATCTCACAGATCAATTGGATCCAATCCAATTCCTAGATCCGGTTAGGTGGACATCCAAGTCCGAAACATATGTATAATGTCAATGTATCCATTACATTTTCCTAACCCTATCCTCCGAATCATCTAGGCCTTGGCTTTGGCCAAAAACAAACCTAATGATTCCAGTTAAGCGGGACCCATTGACGAGGAAAGTTTCGTAATCAATGTCATTGGACAAAAAGTGATATTGACTTTGGCCAATAAAAATCACGATTTGGACAAGACACCGATATATGCAACAAAACTCTCATGATTCAAGTACATCCTTGATTGACAAAGGTCTTGACTTTGGCCAATAAAAACCAATGCCAACTTCGGATCTTGAACAAGAATCATTCAATGGAAGGATATTTGCTTAATATAAAACGAGGGTTTTTTTTCGCGTGCAAATTGGCTACCAATTTAATTATCTTTGTTAGGTCTCATCATCATACACCCTTAAACATGCATTCTAAATACATAATAAAGCGAGTATGAAATAAAATAATAATGATATGCGGATGGATACTTTACACATTGATCCTAGATCAAATCTCTCCCTTTCTCACTCAAGCTAGCACTTGTACTACTTCTACCCGTTACACTACACTTCTAAAGAAACCTCATATATATAGAGGGGAATAGGTGAGAAGAGAATACAAAGAGAAAGAAGGTGATAAGGCTGGACACGCAGGTCCAATTTAATAAATCGAATTTATTACAACAATTTCTAAAATTGCCCACCCATCTAATAACCATCTGATATGCATATTCATTCAACACAACCACGTATTCACACACATAAGCATGCTATCAATCAATCTAATCAAATTAATTAATCTGATAATTAAGTGATCATCCAATGTTCAAACAACGATTTGATTTTGTTCGAGTCAAACTCGTTTTTGCGAATAAGTACTCAAAGTACGAATTCATGAATTAAATTAAACTACATCATTAAATCAAATTTAACATGTATTTAATACTAATTCATTATTCAATTCAAAATTAAACATTACACTTTATTTAATAAACCTTTACGATTTAAATTCCAAATTCAATCGCGTCGGGACTCAAAGCCCGATTAACGTCCAACGTCAATTCAATTGAAGTCCAATGGGCTTTAACTAATTTCTTTAGGCATGGGCTTCGGCAACCAAAGCCCAATAGTGGAATCACCCAAAATGCCTTAGAAATCAATTTCGGCCCATTAGGCCCAATTAAACATTAAAGGTTCATTAGTCGTAATTGGGCTTTATGGTTAAGGTTTTGGGCCCAATTGGATCCAATCCACTTGGCCTAAACCAAACTTGATAAATCAAGCCCAATAGGCCCAATTACAACTTTAAATTCTAATTTCCAAAATTAGGCCCAATTAATTAAATCCAAAAATCCAATTTTCACAATTTAATTACCAAAAGTGCATTATATGATTAATCAACTAAATCAATATTTTAAAACACCAAATTAGTCTTATTAATCATACTTAATTCATTATTACATGTCAAACACACATAATGAAAAATCAAACCCATTTACATGCTTTCATGCTCTCGGCCAAGGAGGGATTTTGTGTCCGATTCGGTTTCGATCCAATCAAACCTACAATCGACATTAAATCACCATCCGATTTGATTTCATACACATCCAATGTCACAAAACCAAAATTACCAAGACATTAGGGCAATGATACATTCGGCCATGGTAAGGAATTTGGGGTTTTTGTCCAATTCGAAATCCAATCCAATTCGATTCAAATTAACATCAACCTAATCGATTCTAACTCATCAAATGAATTAAAAATCAAAAAATCCAAGATCCCAAAAATCATCAAACCATTCGGCCAACACATCCATTTTGGGGAAAATAATTCCAAATCACTTTTCATCAAATTAGTCCAACCAAGATGAAATTAAACATGTTATAAGCATACTCAAACAAACAATTTATTCAAATCATGCTCAAATCACATTTACCCAAATTTTAAACCCTACAAATTTCATGCTTGCAACATTAGCTCTGATACCATTGTTGGTTTTATTCTAAGGTCCCAAGATCAAACAAGACATGAAAACATGCGTGCATACATCAATGGAGGTAGCGGAATACTCACATTGATCGGTTGAGTCGATTTGAAGACGAATCAAGCCATTTTCTTCACTGCCTTTCACGCCCACTGGTGGCAGTCCACTGTCCTGTAAAACAGAAATTTGAGTGAAGAAACAGAGCTCCGAGCTTCGTCCGATGGATCCCGGCTCATGGGTGAACCTCCCTACCACCTTCGCAAGACTCGTAGTGTGCTAGCACTTGCGGTTTTCACCATGAAAACCCAACTCTTGGCTTCCCTTGCTCACGGTTTTTGGCTTCCAAAAACAGTGAGTTTTGCCCCATTTTGGGCGTGAGAGAGTGGATAGAATTGAGAGAGTTCTAATTTTTCTTGTTACAAAAAATCAATTTATATTTATGCCATAATATTTATTAAATTAATAATAAACTTATGACACAAATCATGCAATGGCTTAGAGTGTCAAACACTCAATTTCCATGCAAAACCATTGAGTGCATTGTACACTATCTCCATGCAATGCATTAGAATTAAATAATGCATAATATGACATGTGTCATGTGGGCCCCACACGTTTCCAAATGAAAGTGGGCCCACGTGCACTCACGCGTTCGGGTTCGATATTTCCGAAATACCGAACTTACGTCGCGACGTTAATTAAATCGAATTTAAATAAATAATTGCGCCTAGCGAAATTATTATTTACGTCGCTAACAAATTAATTCTAAATTAACTCGTTTGCCCGAATTTAAAATCTAATTTTAATTCCGCGTCGAAATCTAATTTCGTTTAATACATCGAATATATTATTTACCGATTAATTCCAAATTAATCGTTATCTCTCTCTAGACGATATTTTATCCTAGATAAAATATCTCCGTAATTAATCCTAGATTAATTTTCTCTCTCTCTTCTATATAATCCCAGATTATTCAAGAGTGCGAGTTGTGCGTCATCGGTGGATTATCGGGAAGCGACCCATGAGATCCCCTGATAAGTTGACGGTAAATACGGTCGTCGGAGTATCCGAATCACGTACGTACCAAGTACTACGTTCTACCGATTTACGAGACAAGGTCGACTCCTAGCAAAGCACCAAGTCTACTCAATTCTCCGGACATATCCATTAAGAATATCAAAGATCTGTATCAAGCGTAGTATACAATTGTATTGTGCATATTGTCCAGTATCGGATAGTCACGTGCTAGGGCTGGGGCTGGATAAGTGTCTGCCCCGTCCGAAACACATATCGGATGTCTGGTAACTAGTCTCTATAATCGGATATTCATGACCTGGTCATAATATCACGATTGGATGCGCATCACTTAAGAGCACTAATACCGTATCCTGCGTGACATCATCTCCACTATGACTGGAGTGACACTTCCGTCTTGACATCACATCCAATACACTACGACTCTCTGATAAACCCAGAAGTGGTGTACACAGAACCCGTTTAAAGTCCCCCAACCACCAAAACCAAAGTTTACCGATTGTCGTAAGTATTAGCGATGCAAGTCTCAGGTTAAGACTATACACACCTACCTTGATTTCGGCCTCCCATAGACACCTAGTCATAATACCAATGGGATTCCGAAGGGTCTATCCAGAGCGAAGCTGTTTCCCGTACCATCGGTGAAACACGACCTCCTATCGCACTTGCACAAGTATCCAATACTTATATATATGAGAACTATGCCGTTGTGCCCTCACAACGCGCACAAGTGCAATACTAGCCTATTCCGCATTATCGATGTCCAGTCTCGATAATACTACGGCTAGGGATATTTAATGATTAATCCTTCGTGGACTGATACTGTCTCATATCATCTCAATCCAGGAACTAATCATAGGGACCTCTCTTCATTTATATATCTATGGTGATCTAATCACAAATGACGAGAGTGCAATTTCCTTATTACATGGTTAATTTGCTACAGCAACATAATGATCTGTGCAAATAGTGACGCTATGGGTCATATTATCCAACAGAATGCAGGAGCTACTTATCAGCGGATGGGCACTACATTATTCCACGATTTGATGTACAAAGAGATTGAAGTATATGTGGATGACATGATGGTGAAATCAGAGACAAGAATCGGGCATGTAGAAGCGCCAGAGAAGTTCCTTCAGAGAGTTGACAAATATAACTTGCAACTTAATCCCAAGAAATGTGTGTTCGGGGTAACATCAGGAAAATTGCTGGGACATACAGTAGGAATGGGAGGGATAGAAGTAGACTCTGAGAAAATCAAAGCAATCATCGAAATGCCCGCACAGAAGACTGAGAAAGAAGTTATAACATTCCTCAGGAAAATTCAGTATATCAGTCGGTTCATCGCCAAGTTGACGTCAGTATGTGAGCCTATCTTCAAACTGCTGAGAAAAGACCAACCAATGAAATGGAATGAGCAATGTCAATCAGTCTTCAACAAGATCAGAGAATACTTGGTAAAGCCTCTCGTATTGAAGCCTCCAAGATCGGGCAAACCCTTAGTACTATTTTTGGCCATAGAATCAGAAGCACTGGGGGCAATGATGGTACAGGCAGATGAGACGAGAGTAGAGCATGCAGTCTACTATCTCAGTAAGAAGATGCTTTCGTACGAAGCCCGCTATCAAGAAGTAGAGAAAATCTGTTTGGCAGTGGTATGGGCATCCAAGAAATTGCGTCATTACTTCCAATCTTACAAGATCCAGGTGGTAGCAAAGAAGAATCCCTTGAAGTATCTACATTCAGTACCTTCGCTAGTAGGGAAGTTGGGCATATGGTTAGTGTTGCTGACAGAGTTTGACATTGAGTATCTCACGTCCAAAGTAATCAAAGGGTCAGCCGTAACAGAGTTCTTGGCATTGCAACCCATTGAAGGGGATCAGTACGAGTTTGAATTCCCAGACGAAGAGATCCAAGCAATAGCGGTTCAAGGGTGGAAGATGTACTTCGACGGAGTAGTGAATTGCAAAGGAGTCAGAATTGGAATCGTAATAGTAACCCCCGAAGGAGAAACATTGCCTATGGCCAAGAGGTTGACGTTCGAAGTAACTAACAACATGGCCGAGTATGAAGCATGTGTTTTTGGACTGACTGCAATGATAGCCTTGAAGGCTGAGAGAGTGGAGGTCTACGGAGATTCGATGTTGGTAGTCCGATAGATGCATGGAGAATGGGAATTGAAGGAAGAACGATTGAAGCCTTACCTGTTTCACCTTAGAAAATTGGCGCAGGCTATCCCCGATTGTAAGTTCCAGCACTTGCCGCGAGAAGAGAATCAGATGGCAGACGCGTTAGCTACACTTGCAACGACTTGGGAAAATCCAGAGAAGTAAGTGATGAGACCGTTGGTGTTGATTACAGCGAGCATACCCGTTTATGAGATAGAAAGAGTTTTGGAAGTGGAGGTCGACGATGGGAAACCTTGGTACCATGATATTCAGCGATACCTGGAACACAAAGAACTCCCAGAAGAAGCAAGCATAAAAGATAGGATAGCCATTCAGAAATTGGCTTCCCAGTATGTGATTTTGAAAGGAGAACTCTATAAGAGGCAAGCAAATGGCATTCAGCTGAAATTTTTTAGAAAATAAGAGGCTCAGAAAGTAATGGAATAAGTACATGCCGGAGTATGTGGATCGCACATGAATGGGTTGAATTTGTCTCGCAAGATTGTAAGACAGGGATTCTATTGGTTAACGATGGAGACAGACTGTGTAAAGCTGGTAAAACATTGTCATGATTGTCAAGCACACGGTAATTTGAACCATCTGCCTCACACAGAGTTACACGGGCTATCAGAGCCATGGCCTTTCTCAGCATGGGGAATTGATATGATCGGAGAGATTCGACCGCACGCATCGAATGGACATTGTTTCATAGTAGTGGCAGTGGACTACTTTTCAAAATGGGTGGAAGCTGAGTCATTTCGAAATGTTACAGCAAAACAGATGGCGAAGTTCATAGCTCGGAATCTCATATGCCGATATGGAATGCTGCATCATGTAGTAACGGACAACGGAGTTCAGTTTCAAGGAGAAACGAATGCAATGCTACAAAATTATGGGATAGGGCATCACAAGTCATCATCTTACAAGCCGCAGGAAAATGGGGCCGTCGAGGCATCCAATAAGACAATAAAGAAGATGTTAGCCAAAATGACAGAGAATTACAGAGATTGGGCCGATAAGCTACCGTATGCCCTGTTGGGGTACATGACTTCGGTGAGAACAACAACGGGAGCCACGCCTTATTCTTTGGTCTACGGAATGGAAGCAGTACTGCCAGTGGAAGTTGAGATACAGTCCATGCGGGTATTAGCAGAAACAGAGTTACCTGGACAAGAATGGGCCGCACAGAGATTTGAACAGATGGCATTGATGGATGAGAAAAGAATAAAGTCTTTACAGCATATGCAGTTATACCAGAAAAGGTTTGCTCGAGCATTCAACAAGAAGGTGCGCCCTACCAAAATCAGAAAGGGTGACCTGATGCTCAAGTAGTCGAAGCCGTCGATAACAGACCCGAGAGGAAAGTTCAGACCAAACTGGGAAGGACCCTACATCGTCAAAAAGGTGATGAGAAATAGGGCAGTGAGACTGTCAGATTTGGAAGGGAATGAGTTCACCGAACCGATCAATGTGGATAGATTGAAGTAGTACTTTGCCTGAAGAAGAGAAGACCGAGCAGTCACCAAGGGAATTAGCGGAATACCTAACCCAACGGGATAGGAAACTCATTCATGCATGCATACATGTAACCTATTTTGCACTCCTTTTTGTGTTTGTCTTATCTTGTATTCACAGGTTTCGAAGAAGAAAAATAGAAAGCAGCAAAGACGAGCCAATCAGAAGCAGCAATAGTACAATATCAGTTCTTGGGTAAGAATCACAGGGTTGAGGCCCATATCAGTATGAGTTTCGGGAATGGATTGCATGGGGCGAAGCCTACATTATCAGCGGATGAAGGAAGAATTCCATTGAGTGAGTGAGTAAAAAAAAAAGTCTTTGATAGTCTGCATATGTCCGGTGATGATATTGTTTGCTGTAGGGAGAAACCTTAGAAACGATAAGTATGAGATGTACTCTCATCCGGTATTTTGAGTAGTTGATCTCAGCTAGACTCGTGAGCACTTGATTATGGGATCTCAGCAGTAGAAGCCTGAGTGGTTGGCGAGATGACTAGTTGAAGAGATTATGGATCAGTGAATGACCGTTCGCCTGGATGTCCACCTCGGTTTACTTATGCTACGATATATGATATGGTTGGAAACAAAGAAAAAGTCTTTGCAATGCAAAGAAAAGAAAAATGGACCGCCTATAACCGATAAGCGTGAAGCTACCCATGGACGAGTATTAGGACCACCATGAGGAGAAATGCTACCTTAAAAGGTAGGTGTGTCAAAAAAAAGTTCAAAATGAAAAGAAATAGACAAGACAAAAAAAGAAGAAAACCATATCATGTTAAGTACGAGGAAGTAATCATAGAGTGTGATCAAGACATCAAGGTTGGTTAGACCCTCTAATCCGATTCTCCGAGACAAAATCGTCGAGTTGGCTTACTTAAGGATTAAGCTGCGAAAGAGCCTTGGCACACACATAATAGGAGTCTAGTTCGGATCACTCATTTAGACGATCAGATTTGAGTGTATTGAGTACTTTGAAGGTTCTCTGGTTTCGACGCGAAGTATCTGTTGAGGACGAAAATATGTTTAGCTATCAGGATTATCTCGAGAGAGGTAGTACAATATGTTGAAATTAACCATCACATTGTTAGTATCAGTTTTGGGATGAGTCCCGGGGGCGAGGCCTACATCAGCATCAATACCAGTTTTGGGATGAATCCCGGGGTATGGAGACACACCAACATCAGTATCAGTTGCCAGGTATGGTACTCCAGGTATGGAGACACACCAACATCAGTATGAGTTTTGCCGGGTATGGCACTCCGGGTATGGAGAGACACCAACATCAGGATCAGTTGTGCCGGGTATGGCACTCCGAGTACGGAGATATTACAGCGACACCTCGGGTATGGGGTTTAGCACGCCAGGTACGGCACTCCGGTTATGGAGACACTACTGCGACACTCTGGGTATGGAGACGCAACCGCGACACCTCGGGTATGGGGTTTAGCATGCCAGGTACGACACTCCGGGTATGGAGACACTACTGCGACACACTGGGTATGGAGGTGCAACTGCGACACCTCGGGTATGGGGTTTAGCATGCGAAGTACGGCACTCCGGGTATGGAGACACTACTGAGACACTCTGGGTATGAAGGCGCAACCGCGACACCTCGGGTATGAGGTTTAGTATGCCAGGTATGGCACTCTGAGTATGGAGACACTACCGTGACACTCTGCATATGGAGATGCAACCGCGACACCTCGGGTATGGGGTTTAGCACTCCAGGTATGGCACAACCAAATCAACTTAATCCAAAGCAATAGGCAAGTCAAGTGGCAGCTGGCGAGCCAAGTAAGTAAAAATGCATTGCATAAACTTTGATAGGATTGTCATTGTCACACACTGCACAAGTCCCATCAAAGTGGGGGCAACTGTAGGCACTGCATTTTTCCATATAAGTCCCGATGATGAGCCTCGTGCGGAGGCACTACCTTTTAAGTCGCGGAAGTCACGGGAAACGGACGTCGGAAGGAAAAAGTCAGAAATTGATACCTTGTTGGATTTAATTCATTTGCTTAGCTTCGGGTATGCTCGTTGGACCTCTATTTCAAAATCTTACTTGGCCCAAAACGCCCATAAGCCCACAAAACCCAACCAAATCACACACCAAGCCCACCAAAGAGACCTACCCCACGCCCATTTAATAGCCTCCACCAATAGCCTCCCAATAAATAGCCTCCTCCCTCCAAGTCAAACACAACACATCGATCCTCCACCAAACCAACCCCACGCCCATTGACAAACCATCTCACACTTTCAACATTAATCCTTCACCAAACTACAAAGAAATTAAACCATTAAATGGCCTCCCAATTAATAGCCTCCACCAACAATAACTCACCCCATAAATGCACCAACTTTGCCTATAAAAAGAACCTAAAATCCAACCATCCTTCCCCTCAACACATTACCTACACGTCCAAAGCTCACTCATGCCCAAGCACCATCAAGCTCCTCTCTATTGCCACAACAAATAACCAGTGAACTGCCCTTAATTTCACGACCAAAACAGTGCCCAGAGACAGCCCTCATTCACGCCCAAAACACTGCTAAGAGACAGCCCTCATTCACGTCCCCAAGCTGCACGAAATAGCCTCCATTCACACCATAGTCATTGCACAAAATCAACCAAGCAGCATTTGAAGGATCCCACATCGATTGTGAATATTGTGTGCTTCCATGGGATGCTTCAACCATGCACATATGACATAATAGCCACATGAGGCCAGGCTCCCACATCGACCAGACCTCACGCTACTCACACTCAAGCAACAAACACACTCAGCCTCACTCATTCTTCACGCAGCAGCCCCTTCATCCAACAAACAAACAACAACAAAATTAACTCCCCCACCTAATCATAAATAATAACAACGCACCAGCCAGCCCTCCACGTGAACCAAAACCTCACCTTCACCGACCATAAAATAACAAATACAGCCCCATGCAGTCCCTGAAATATAACCGAAACAGTCTCAAAATAAACCCCAAAAATACCCTAAAATTGTGACCTAATATCACCTAAAAATAGTAACCAAATAGTCCCTAAGAACCACAGCAACAGTGACCATAAACAGCTTCGAAAACAGAAGAAAAAGCAGCCCAAAGCAGCAAGGCGACGAAGGAAAGCAGTAAACCAGTGAACCGGAGGAGTTGCGGAGCATTAACCCTTCCGAAAGCCGTGTGACGCACTTCCAATAGGCGATTTAAGAGGTAAGACTTGAGGGCACCCTTTTATATTTATCTCCGTTTATTTTCTATCATTTATTTTTTACTTTATTTTGCATGAGTATTGTGGATTGGTATGTGATATGACTTTGGGATGAATGGAATATGTGTTCTCTCTTATGGTATATCGGATGGAAACCCAGACGTAAATTCCGTAGCCGAATCGGAATGGACGGTAGTGCGGTTTGTACTTGGGAAACAACTCCACGTACCACTTGAGGGACACACATATTTCATTCATCCAACCATGTATTTGAACATGATTTAGCCGTTAGTATGTTATTTCTTTATGCATGATTTAGTTGTTTTCTTTCAAATTAGGAAATTAATTTACGTTTATGTTTAAGTTATTAATTTTTTTTTTGTTTGATAATTCCATATACTCATGAAATTATTGTGTGTTATTGCGTGTTTGTAGTATTTCGACTTACTATTAAAGCATGCAAACTAGATATAGGTTGCTCTTGAGCATGTATGTTGCGTAGATTCAGTTAAGTTATTGCACAAATTATTTCATTACAAGTGGCATAAGTAATGGACCATTTCAAACCCAACGGTTTGAGGTCTTCCCTTGCGAGGGGTGAGTGCGGCCTTAAATCATTTTCCCAGTTCACACTGGGTGGCGACTCCATGTTATTTCTCCGGTTTAGTTCCCCCGTGGGACTACTCCGTACTCCCGACCGGGCCGCGAGCCTGGAACAGCGTCGCCGATTTCTGTGTCCTACAACTATACTTTAGTTTCCCTAGGATAACCTACAAATAGACACTTATCCGATTTGGGTTCTAGTTTGGTATCATCCAAATGTTTAGAGTATGCCCATCATTCCCAAATCTTCAGGAATGAGAAACCCGATTTCTTTCCTGTTCATATCTAATATGAAGTATGTCTAACAGATTTTCATGGAACCTTATTCAAAATAAGTATTGCACTGTTTAATGTGTATCCTCAGAAGGAAATTGGTAGCTTAAAGCGACTCATCATTAACCTTACCATGTCCAACTAAGTTCAGTTTCTTCGTTCGGTCACACCGTCCAACTGAGGTGTTCCGGGAGGAGTCCACTGTGAAAGAATACCATACTCTTTCAAGTAATCTTGAAACTCATATGTTTAAGTATTATCCACCATGGTCCAACCGTAATGTTTTAATACTTTTACCGGTCTATTTTTCTACTTCGTGTCGAAACTTTTTCAATTTCTCAAAAGTTTCCGACTTGTGTTTCATAAGATACACATAACCATAATGCGATGCCACATCCGTAAAGGTTACGAAATATTCATATCCACCTCTAGCCTAGCTAGACATGGGCCCACTTACGTCACTATGAACGAGGGCTAACAGATCGGTGGCACTTGCACCTTTACCATGTAAAAGGTGTTTTAGGTAATTTGCCTAATAAACAAGATCCGTAGACATCATTTGAATTTGGATCAAATCCGTCTTAGTATCCACTCTTCGAAAGTGTGGATATACGAGTCGTGTTAATATGTCCCAGACAACAATGCCACAAATAAATCTCATTTGGTTTATTCAATTTGAGCTTTTTGTTTGTCATTTTATATGTTTGGGATTCATTTATATTCTAAATATAAATACGGTTATTCACATCTAATGTGTATATCTCAATATCATCTTTATAAATAAAACACCCAGTGTTCTGGAATACAAAGGTATACCCGCAACAGGTTGTACTAGATATAGAGATAATGTTTCTAGTCAAACTAGGTACATTATAACAGTATTCTAATTTAAGTACATGCCATAAGGGCATTTCCAAAACTTAGGTTTCTACGGCCAAAACAGCAACTCTCGTCCCATTTCTGACTTGTAGGTCGATCTTATCTGAAGCCAGTCTCCTGCTAATCAGCAAATTCTGCACATCAGTACATATATTTATGTACCACCTCCAGTATCAAAAATCCAATTTTAAAACCATTAGTGGACATGTTTATAACAAACATACCTGAAGCTGGAGCCTTGCCCCACCTTCACTTCCTTCATGTATGCCTTGTCCATACGGCAGTCACGCTTCCAATGACCCCATTTACCATAGTTTAGGCAGACATCTTGGGATATGTCATTTGTCTTCCTAGAAGACTGTGACGATTTAGCCTTGCCATTTTCTTCACACCCCCAGAAGCCTTCGGCCAAGCCTTGGCCTTATGGGATGTCGAAGTAAAATGCGCCTTACTCTTCTTGCCTTTTAGAAGCTCTGGTTGTGCTTCCTTGAGCATAGCCATTAACTCTCCAAGAGTTCTCACTTGTTTCATCATGAACCCGCCCCAGCATTCGGGCAAAGACTGTAAGATCAAATCTATAGAAGTCTCGACCTCATAGGTAATGCCCAGCTAACCTAGCTGTTGGATGTCAGCAATCATCTGTGACACCTAGTGCTCGACAGATGTACCCTCTAACATGCGCGAGTGAAATAGCTTCTTTTCCAATTCGTACTTCTAAGATCTAAGGTTAGATCTATGACGATCCTTTAATTTCCTCATCATGGTACAATGATCTAATCCTTAGTTCCGACGATGAAATTTGAGGATTCATTGTAGCAAGCATGACAGATTGAGCACTAAAGTTATCATCACAATGAGTCTTCCAAACCTCATGCTCTACTATTTGCTCAACTCCGGGCTCAGGCCCGAGAGGTTTCTCTATCAAATAGAGTTCCTTCTCAGCTCTCAGGACTATCCTGAGATTCTTTTCCCAATCTGGAAAATTAAAGCCGTTAAAGATATTTTCACCCAGGATTATGTCCTTGATGCTAATCTTTCAAGTCATCTTGATTGCTATAGTCCAACTATCCAATCAACGATTTCGGGTACAATCTAATGTAATGATTACTATAGTCTAACTATATAATTAACTACAATTTGATTGGTTACTTTCAAATGTATTGATTACTATAGTCCAACTATATAACCAACTACAAATGAAGTAGTTTGAATACAGTCCAACTGTTCATTTAAAACAACAATTGAATATTAGTCCAACTAATATATATAAATTTTAATAACGAAAAGTAAGATGAGCGCGTATTGGCAAGTATCTAAACGAAATTGAAAATTTAATACTTGCCTCCCACTATTTTTCGGTGAGCCTCTAACCCTCTGTGGAGTACTCGGGAAACCAAGTTTCCTAGTGGGCTAGGATCCCGTTAAATAACACACAACCTTGACTTTCACCAACAAGCTGTATGAAACTTAACTAGGTAGATCTCTAAGATCAATTGGATCCCATCCAATTCCTAGATCCAGTAGGTGGACCTCCAAGTCTGAAACATATATCCAATCTATGTAAATATATCTAATATATTTCCTAACCTGTCTCCTCTGAATCAACTAAGCCTTGGCTTTGGCTCAACAAACTTAATGATTCCAGTTAAGCGTGACCCATTGACAGTGGGAAAGCTTCGTAATCGAAGTCGATTAACTAGAAGTGACCATGACTTTGGCCAACAAGTCACAACCGCCCAAGACATACGATATGGAACAAAGCTTACGTGGTTCAAACACATCCGCAATAGACAAAGGTCTTGACTTTGGCCAACAAACCAATGCCAATCTTGGATCTTGAGAGAGAACCACTCACTGGAAGGAAAAACGCTTAATATTGTATTGAGGGTTTTTCGCGTAAATTGGCAACCAATTTATTATCTTTGATTAAGTCTCATCATACACCATTAAACATGCATTCTAAAAGCATAATAAGGTGCGAATAAAATTAATAATGATATGCGGATGGATATATAACAAATTGTTTCTAGAACAAATCTCTCCATTTACTCTCTCCCGCTAGCACAAACTTCTATCCAATAACATAACACTAAAAGAAACATCATTTACATTGAGGGGAATTGGTGAGAAGAGAAATACAATGAGAAAATAGATAATAGGCTGGACACGCAGGTCCAATTGAATAAATTCTAAATTTATTACAACAATTTCCAAAATTGCCCCCACCCATCTTATATCCATCCGATATACATTATTCATACAATACATCCAAATATTCACACAAAGCATGATATTCAATCAATCTAATCCAATTAATTAATCTTTGAATTAATGACCATCCAATGTTCAAATAATGATTTGATTTGCGCGAGTCCAACTCATTTAACAATAAATACTCAAAGTACGTATTCTTGAATTATATCGAACTAGAATTTCAAATCCAATTTAAATTGTATCCAATATTAATTCATGTTTAATTCCAAATTAAACAATTACACTTTCAATAGTGCCTTTAAGGACTTGGATTCCAAATCTAATCCAATTGGGTCTCATTGGCCCAATTTGTTAGGGATATGCCCTATACCCAACTTGTGGATGGGCTATATGTACATGTATTTGTAATATTTTCATTAATTAATAAAATGGCAATATTTATTATATGTGTCTTACATAACTTATATGAATCACCAATACTGTAATAAAGCCCATGGAGTAATAAGATGATGGCTTCCACGCCTTATGAGAATCATTACTATTAAATGTTCATAGTCATAGTTTTGTGAATAATCTGGGCGTTCACAAAACGGAGAGACTAGCATGATGATATAATCCTGTTAGGGATATGCCCTATACCCAACTTGTGGATGGGCTATATGTACATGTATTTGTAATATTTTCATTAATTAATAAAATGGAAATCTTTATTATACGTGTCTTACATAACTTATATGAATCATCAACACTGTAATAAAGCCCTTGGTGTAATAAGACGATGGCTTCATGCCTTATGAGAATCATTACTCTTAAATGTTCCTAGTCATAGTTTTGTGAATAATCTAGGCGTTCACAAAGTGGATAGACTATCATGATGATATGATTCTCCCTCAAGTGGGGTAGCCGATCTCATAGGCTACTAGCGGAGATCCGTCTACTTGGTATATCAAATGGATGCATGAGTTGCTTGTGTCCATCGAACTGACCGCCGTCAGTTTTCATATGGAGTGTTTATCCCATGTGTCTGTGAGAAATTTCATGTATCGATTATATGACAAGTCCTTAGACTTGAGGTCTTTACAATCTTATGTGTGGATCAAATAACTTTGACATTCTCCTTCCCCGGTTCAAAAGATCCGGTCATAAGGGTATGATTGGGTCATTTGTTGAAACACATATAGTTTGTAAAGATACAACAGAGAATCGCCACTCTCTCGGATAATATTTTCTTATAAGAGTAGTATTCCTGTTCGCGGGTTGATATGTGTGATCAGTGCTTGAGACTGTGGCCACAGCGGAAGAATCATGTGAGATTCTTGGGTCAGCACGATTCATGACATTATCAACATCATACCTTTGACCATATGGGTAGACATTTTCCGTTCCCTAAGTCAATAGGTGGGGATACAGTGAGGCGATGGACCGTATCATATGTAAATCGCATACATAATGGGTATATATATATATATTTCCTTCTTATTTGAGGGCTTTGTCATGTTGCTAGATGTCAACCTTGGTCATTGAAATCGAACGACCATCTGATCAGATGATAATTTATGTTCGATTAAATTATCACGATTCGTTTCATGTCCAACTTGAGGGGAACCCAAAAGGTCACACACAACAAAGTCGAAATCAATGGTTAACAGTGCATAGTACATGTTTAACAGCATATATGATTGCTGTATGAATTGTTCATAAATGGTTCAATATATTTAATTATTGAACATATCATTTATGAGGTTCCATAGTAGCTTAGGGATTGGTGAATGACGATAGGGGCACTTTGGGAATTGGAATAAAAAAATACTGTTGAAGTGAATAGTATCGTGTGAATAGTAAATTTTTTTTTATTATTTTTGTTATTTGTTTTGAATTCCAATTCAGCCCAAACTCTTATTAGGGTTTTATAATCTCATTAAACCACTAAATTAAGGTCAAATGGCTAAGATTAAATTTGCTTTTATCCCACATCGGATTCTTAATTAATTTTGTTGTCTTTGGAGCACTATATTAACCCAAAGAATTCTTCACAAATGTTTGCACCAAACCTTTCAAATCTTGGGTTTATATAAGTGAGCAACTCTAAAGTTTTAAGAGTAAGCCACTGATTTTGAGGATCCTTAAGTCTAATTGACTAGAGGAACCTCGAGTTAAAATTTTTGAGGCATTTGCCTAGGCTAGTACCAATGGCAAAATACTCGTGCACTCAAGGCGTAGTCTTGCCGTTGAGTTTTGGCTTTTGTGTGTGCATCTTTGGAGGCCACACACTTGGGTGGCTTTTGGAACTTGGAAGACCTTGCTGAGTTCGAGAAAAGCTTTTATATTGGAGGGAGGACAGAAGGAGTCAACGGTTCAAGTAAGTCTTTTTATTTCTTTATTTTAATTAGAGTTCTTATGATAGTTAGCATGTTTAGTTTTATGTTCTTTACATGTTTTATGAGTTTTATGCTTAGAATATATAGTAACATGCCTAGGCTTGTAGAATAATAAAAACAAATGGGTCTTGGGCAAAGGGAAAGCGGCATCATAATTTTAATTATTTCAATTTTCCGCTGCGCACTCGTGGCCGCTTCCCAACAGTGGTATCAGCGCGCCGTCGTTGTTTTGATTAGTTCTCATTCATTTGAACTCGAAATTGGGTTTAAAAGCTCGTTGGATAGCTAACATCCTGAACTTAATTTTAGGCACAAGTTGTGCATGATTTGGTTAAGATTTGAATTGTGAAATTGCATTTAAAGTTCACGCGTCTGCAGAAAAACGTGAATAGTAAATTTATTTGAATAAAATAAAATGCAATATCATAATTAAGTATTAATCAAAGTTATTTAATTCCTAAAATAATTCCAACATATTAAAACTCATATGCTTAATAATTCTATGTATGATTAGAATTGGCATGATTATTTTAGGGTGCAAGCATCTAGAGATTTTCTACGAAATAGAGAGTGTATTGCTTATCCCTTAGCTAAGTAATTATTCTGTGATGAACTTAGAGATTTATTACCTTTAAGGCTAATAAATATAAATCACTTGTTTATAATAAAAGACATTATCAAAGATACAAGTGGGGTGGGACCAAGGCGTTAATAAAATTCTCCAAACTAAAGTTAATTAACCAAAGGTATTACTAGGGTTAGATAATGATTTGGTGTCTTCCTTCACTCACTACCTTTTTATAGCTAAAAGGAAAAGTTGTGAAGACATCTAGATAATCATTTACTCAAAGTTTACCTTAAAGCATATTTAAAGTATTGGACTAATTTGGAGGATCTATTGTTTATTCCTATCACCAAGGCGATAAGAGCCTAAGAGGTAAGGGTATTTAAGAGAGTTCGCTCCACCCTCCCTATGGGGAATTTTCAATGGAGGAATCCATTTGACAGTTATTCACTTAAACTTGCTAAAATCCTCAATAATAATTTAAGTCTAAAATTTTGCCTCCCATTGTAAAGTATAGACCCTAAGGGCTTAAACCGTATTGGCAGGACTAGGCTTTACCAGACTGACCAATACCAATTTGTCCCTAAATCGTACTATTGATAATGGTTTGACTTTTCTAAGTCATAAGACGCAGCGACCCTTAGGCGTGGTTTTATTACTTAGTGGCAAAGATTGGGTGGCAACAAGGACTAGCATAAGCTATGACATGTTTGATTGCCCAACCCAATGATAATGGAATTATGCTTTATATCATAAATTGGTTGGGAACCTACCTATTTATCGTATTTTATAACGACCGACCCTAGTCGGAGTTATGAAATGATAACAATGGGATCCTTGCCCACAAGAAATCCATCATATTGGGGTTGATGCGATTTGCTTAAAATTTTAAAACAATTGAGTGAGAGCAACTTCATAATATTAAAAGCCTATGTTATTATGAAACATTAAGGAAAACATATTCCTAATTTTAACATTTTCTCTTAACATGTGGGTTAAAATATTTCACAAACATTCAAATGACAAACAGAGTATCACTTCTTTCCATCCTTGATGAGCATAAGCTCAAAGGGGACAACTACAATGACTGGTTTAGAAACCTTAAAATTATCTTACGACAAGAAAAGATTTTCTATGTTCTTGAAAGACCATTTCCCCCTGAACCCGCAGAAGATGCTGACCAAGATACATTTTATGCTTGGAAGAAACACGTCGATGATGATGAGCAAGCAGTTTGCATATTACTTGGCTCTATGTCGGACGAACTTCAGAAAGCTCACGAAGATATGGATGCTCAAACCATCATCTTTCACTTGAAGGAGTTGTATGCAACTTCCGTTCATACCGTGAGATTCCAAGTGTCATGTGCCTTATTCCAAACAAGGTATAAGGAAGGATCTGTTAGTGGACATGTACTTAAGATGATTGGCCATATTGAAAAATTGGCCAACCTCGGGTTCATCATGGATCATGAGAACGATCTAATTCTTTAGTTCTTACCAAAAGAATTCTCTAACTTTATTATGCAGTTTCATCTGTCTGATAAAGAAGCTACTTTAGTAGAATTGCACAATCTGATAAAGCAAGCAGAGAAGGACTTGAAACCGGAGCTTAAAACCTTCGTCATGCTTATGAGTACGGACCTGAAGCCGTGAGGCCCAAAGAAAAATAAGGGCAAGGCCAAGGCTCCAGATCACCTAAAGCCCAATGGTAAGATGGAGAAGAAAAAGGGAAATGGGAAATG